>JAUIMM010000005.1:8247500-8550000 GCA_031769625.1 Taudactylus pleione
TGTATAGGCAAGTAAAATACAATAGATTGTTTCATGTACCAATGTGACAAGTTAACGAATAGAAATGCAGCAATGTTATTGAAGTGAATGATTAAAGCGGCATGTGACAGATCATTTAAGTTATTTTATGTTATCTAGAATCAAGATAGAATGGATCACTCAAGCTATTTAATGGTAGTTGATTTGAACAATGGTAATGATTAATTATATTTGATAGTAGGTCTACAGCTGTCATGCAAATGATATATGAGTCTTGTAACATAAGGATGATGAATCTGACAATTGCATTATTAATGATCAGTCAAGTTTAGGTTATTTTCTGCTGCAAGAAAATGGAATACAATAGGTCATTTAGGTCAACAGTTCTCAACATGGGGTACGAGTATCCCTAGCATAGTTGCTGTGATGTTCAACAGTTTGCAAAGTTTTTTTATTGGTTGGTGTGGGGGCAGTGTTTTTCAGTCCTTGATAGCAGACATTACTCATTGATCATTGATGCATCAGGAGCATAAGCTCAGTTACCCTACCAGCCTTGCTAGTATAGTAGCTGTGACAATCACCACCTCATTTTCAGATAATCAGCCCTTGGGCACCTATTCTCTTGTAATTTGTTCAAATTATTAATCATTTCCTTCCTGTAAAGTAGATGAGGGCCTGACCCACACCCTACTTATATTTATGTTTTGATCAAGAGTCCTACTGAATTTCCAGGTGAACATTTTTTAGACACTTAGGGAAAACAGTGTCCTGGGGATACCTACCCCCATGATTCACAGAACAATCATGATAACAGGCAGGAAAATACAGGGGTATGATCACTGGTTGTTTCTGCATAAAATAGTTTATCTGGATTTAGTGAAATACATATAATTTCTGACACAATGTCCTATGATATCAGCCTATTATATTGCATGTTAATTTAAATGTTGCCAGTTTCTAGTTCATTCAAAATAATAAAGCTGTAACAAATTTTAATCATTTAAGTTCAAAAAAAATTTTTTGGCCCTGTAATTTTTAGAATATAGCGTATCTTTAAAAATAAAAATTAAATAATATATGGACTATAGTTTTGTTGTCATATTTACAATTTCTTTTAAAATTTGAGAAATATATGTGTACAGTTCATTCTATTCTTGCATCATTAAGCTTACAATATTACATTAATAGCTTTTATACATTGTCACCTACACTCTTCATCTAATGACTATAGGGGGCATTTCATATGCAGGATGTACCTTAAATACCGAGACAGGATCAGTTTGGGAGCATTAGTTGCAAAGTTGTCATTAAGAGTTAAAATTATTTGATACGGTTGTCTTCAGCCATTGGGGGGGGTCAAAGTGTCCTGGAAGGCGTTTGGACTTTTTTAAGTCTTGTGCAGACAAGGCTGTAGCTCTTTGCTGTGAGTTCCTGCAAGGCTTGAAAGTTAAATCAAAATGTTTCTGTATTGTCTTATTAATTATGTATTTGTGTTTGAAATAAATTATCTTCAGCAACTTATAAAGTTAACCATAAAAGAGCAGAAAATAAATATATTTTATTTGTGGCCACACAAGTGTCCAAAACACTGATAGCAGCCATGGTTTTTATTTGTGATAGTGGAACAGCAAACATCACTCTTATCACTGTGTGTCTCTAATACCCCTTTTACTCAAAAATCCCGGATCCGACCCTGGAATTTGAACACTGGTCAATCCCGGGTCGAACTTGGCTTCAGACCACGTTTACACTGCAACTCGACCAGGGTTATTCCTGGGTTTGCCCCGTTTACACTGAACCAGGGTAATCCCTGCTTTTCCCTGCTTTTCCCTATAGATGTCATTAAAAATGTTTTTTTAAGGGCTGACAAAGATGATGTCACAAAAGGCAACAAAAGAGAGAGGTGGGGACTGCTTACAGCATTGCACAATGATGGCAGACGGAGCACATGTGTGACTGTGGTGCAGGCTGCAGTCCTGACTGTGGCACTTAGTCAGGCTGTGGTGCAGGCTGTGTGAAGGAGGTTAGGCAGGGAAGTGATGGCTGTGTGTGCGTCTCTCTGCAGGGCACTGACAAATGACATCATCTGCCAGTGCCCCAGAAGCTCCAATCAACATACAGCGGAATGTTGCCGAGACAAATAATCCGGCTAGCACCTATTCACACTGCCTACCTTTTCCATACATTAACCAATGAAATGTCTGTATTAAGATGTTAATGTAACATCCTTCTGTAAATGATCTGCTAATGATATGTATAAAATGTACTGCATTTCTGCCCCAAAGGCAGAAAGCACTCTGATTTCTCATTGAAATGAATTCACATCACTGTGTAGAAAAATATGGTGATGTGATTTTAAATAAGCCAATAGTTGTTTCTATCTCAAACTGACAGAAAGAGATTTGACATCACAAAGGAAAATTCTATTCAGATGACCTGATTCTGAGTTGGACACAAACATGCCTGTGGCTCTGTCTTTTGCAGCAGTCACATGTCCATCTTATACTAATGCTGCAGTTTATTTCCTAAAACTGATATTTCAATTTGCAGCTTCAGCACCTTTGGAGGCAGCCACTGTCAGCGACATGCTCATGCCAACTTAGCTACTCCCCCCATTTCCTCACTGGTTAGTTCCATAGACCTTGTATCTGATTCTGTACTGTGTCTCTGAGTGGTAATAAATGCTATGCATGCTCTGTGCATCTCAGACTTATAAAATAATTTAACTAAATGCACGATCGCAGCATCAACACTGCTTCCACCTTTGAATCTGGCCCTGTCATATAACCTGTTTCCATTTGTTTTTTTTCACTTCAATTATTTCTTTCTCTTCTTCTCTCCTCTAATTTTTCAATCATATATTTTCTTTTCTGCCTCTTCTATCAGACCTTGCCCCTACTGCTCCTCAGTGATGCGGGTTCATATTTATGATGCAATAGGCCTAGTTCTTTGGGCAGTGTCATGGTTTAATGTGGCCACACCTTGTCTGCTGCAGTGGTCCTGAGTTTGAAGCTTGTTCAGTGATTGCTCCTCTGCTGGACATGGAGGGCAGTTGGCTGCTGGTCCTGTGGAGGTGGCTAGAAGGTCTTCAGCTTTGGCTTTGACTGATATTGCAGCTAGCACAATTGAGGCTGCTATTTGGCATCGTATGCAAGTTGTGTGCTTGGCGCCATGCTGGACATATCATTCCATGCAGGCTTCAGCACTGGGAAGTCTTTGTAATCTGGCACTCCCGGTCCCAATGGGGTTGCCAACACAACTTTTGTGTTGTCTGAAGCAGTGGGCCACAAACTCCAACATGGCTGGTAGAGTACTTGTAGCCACTCAGCAAGTCAGCTGGTGGGTGTTGAGGCAATTACCTAACTCCCATATTTTTTCTGGCATTGGGTTCACCCAGGTACCAGTATTCAGGGGGTGTAGCTATTGTGTGATGCCTGCAGAGGGTGTGGTCATTATCACTTCTGACTTACCAGTTTCTTCATTAGAGGCACCAGAGGCTATGGATTCAGGTTCCACTGTCATTCACTTTTGGGTTCCCTGTAGGTGTTGCCATGCTCCACAATCTAAGAAATCCACTGTGGGACAGGTTGTGCTGTCCCCTTGGTGCTAGAGCAGTGTGGGTCTGCAGGTGAAGACCAAAGTTTCACCTCTGCTATAACCAAGGCTTGGTACCTGTGTGCATACACATCCAGTTGTTTATGGCCAAAGAGTGTGGTTGTAGTATAGTGGGTACCGACTCTGCTACACCACCAGCCAGTGATAAGTGGCATCAACTACTGTAACTTCTTTAGTGGTCTGTTTGGGTCAGATTTGGGGGATTTATTTTTTACCCTGTCACTTCTAACCCTCTTCCTTCAGTTAGGTAAGAATACAGTAGCAGATAATGTTTGGAAGCTGTGTGATGCTATTTTAGTCACCCTGGATGCAGGAAGCAGTGCTTTACTTGGTTTGTTTAATTTTGCATATTGCAAATGTAAATGCGATACAGCTGGTTTTTGTAGGGCACAATATTTAAATTGGCTTTCCAAAGAAATTTGGAGGAATCTTCAGATCTCGGACACCTTTCTCTTGGACCCTAATGGGCTGCTGATCTGGCCCTCTTTTCGTTTGTCAACTTCTCAGCTCCATCTTTTAAAGTCATGGTGAGTTCCACTGGTTTGGGGGCTTATTTTCAGGGTTCTTGGTGCACTTCTGCCTGGCTGACTAAAGGCCTCACCAAGAACCATTTTTTGAACTTTTCCCTTCATCTTTGCTTTGGAGTTTTGGGGGGCCATTAAGCTACAAGAGCATTTTATTTGGTGTAAGAACTTAAGGGTTGTTCAGGGAATCAATTGGCAGAGGTCCTGTTCTTTGCTTGCACTCTGACTGCTTATGCCAGTTGTCCTTTTTTTTTTTCTGCAATATATCAATTGTGTTGCAGCATGTCTCCAGTGTAGAAAAATCTATAGCTAATGCACTTTCCAGGATTCAGTGGTCTAGATATATGACCTTGGCACTTTTGGCAACCACAGTTTTTGATGCGTTTCCCTCTCATTGTTGTCGGATTATCAGGCCAGATTGGAGGGTCTCATCATCAGATCACTTGGAAAAAATAGGAGTCTTATTTATTGCACAAACATGCTATCAGTAAAACTGGTTATTTTCTACTTTGTCTTTCATTTGAGCCCTCTATGTTGCCATTAAGCCATGGACAGTGGTCTCTAAGATAGTTGTTGGAATTTCCATTTTCTGCATATTCTTGCTCATTGGGACAAAGCTCAAAATGCTCTAAAAGGTTTGGCCAGGAAAGCTCCCATTCCCGATGATCACTGGTATGCAGTTTGTGTTGAGTAGTTTGTTGTTTGCTGTGGGTGCTATTTATTTTTTTCCCTATGAGATCCTCCTGTGTAGGCTCAATTTTGGCATGGCCTTTCATGGTGATTTTCACTTTGGTGAGCTTGTTGCTCCTTCTAGATCAGGGGTCCCTCCTGTTATTCTTCCACATGTTGGTGGTAGAGTCCACTGTGCAGAATCTGCTGTTCCAAGACTGATCAATTGGGGTATGGTTGCTGGGTTTCTTTATCTCCCTTTTCTGCTAGCTGAATATGTGTGGTGCATTGTCCAGGGAATATTTAATTTATCGGCCTTCAGCCTGGCCTGGCTTACTCACAGTGATGGCTCCTAGTGACTAAGTTGCAGTTTCAGTGAGTATTTAGGCATTGAATTCTCAGATTGATCCCTCGGTAGTACAGCACTCATTGTTTTAGAATTGGTGCTGCTGCTACTACCACTACATCCATTGGATTTTCAGATCCGTCGTGGACATGCACTGTGGGCAACCATCGACCCGGTTGCGAGTGCTCAGCACTTGTGACCGTGTCTGAATTAGGCCCTTAGTGTAGTAATCTTGGCAGTCCTGCCATTGAAAGATCATGCAGGATGCTGAATGCTTTGGCAGTGTAGAGGGTTTTGCAGTAGGGTGATTTGGTAGTTTTTCACTCATTGATTAGGTTTCAATTTGTCCATATTTACAGACCAGAAGGGGTGCACAGCATGGAGGAGGGTACTTTTAATTTTATGAAGAGTATTTCTGGGGTAGATTAGGTTATCATGGTGACAGTTTTGCCCCATTCTTGGAGTTTGTGTGGAGGTAAAAGAATGGATATCCAATGGCCATCGTACAGCACTATTTAGGTGATTTCCACTACAATACACCTGGTAGGGTTTCTGATTTCACTCTACTGGAATCAGTGGCATCATCTTTCTGGAGGTCATTAAATCTGTAAGTGTAAGTAAAATATAAGCAGAATGTTATGACAAACTTGGATTTCACTGGCATGGTTGCATGATACACATCCGTTTCACTGACACAATTACATCTTTGCAAGAAACTGATAAAAGGAGCAACCCTTGGGAACTCCAACATAAGTATAGGGCAATGTTAATTGCCTGTGTACTAAATGACTGTAAACAGTCTAAACATTTTTGTTTTGTTTTCTACAGGGCCCTGGACTGAGGACAATTGCAGTATAAGGGGACAGGTAAGATTGAACTAAATGATGTCAGAAACTGAACTTGCCTACAGTATGTTTTTTTATATTAAACTGTGTCTATATTTCTCTTTGCATTTTTCTTCTGCAAACTATAGGTCCCAAGTGCCAGCTTGCCTTGGACAACACTTTTGGTAGCTTGGCCATGCTGTAACTTGTAGTTTGCCAAAGACAAAATAGTTTTAATATTATTAACATTTTATTACCCAAATACTCAAAGCTCAGAGGGTATAGGAGATAACCATTGAGGGGGGGTAAGCATTTTTGCACCCCTTTTTCCAATGAGGGGGGCACATTAATTTTTGCAAGCCTAACATCCCTTGGAAAGCAAGTCCTTGTACTAACTGCCTGTGGCTGGTTTGAAGCACCCCCTACTACAGGGACTCTGTTTATGGCTCCACCATCCCAACTAATTTAATGATTGCATCTTTTGATATATAAAGTTGTTATACCAATATTTATTCTGAACTTTTGATATAAGTATAATTTTGTAGAGATTTGTATTAGGCTTTCCTCTAAACTCTAAAAACAGAAAGGTTAAGGAGTCTACTGTGCACACTAGTGGCAGCAGTTGGGGAGCACTAAAAGGGGAGTCATCCACCTCTAAGAGGGTACAATAAAACAGAAATTAAGTACTGATGTTACTGCGCACAGCTTACATGTATTATAGATATTCCTTTATACAAACAATGATATGGTAAAAGATTTTTTGGAAATCAACATGAATGAGGAGGTATAAAAAGTCACTTGTTTCAGTCAACTCCAAGTTGCATTTCTGACAAATGAAGAACTTAACAACACTTAAAATGAAATTAAGTAATGGTCATCATATACACATGAAGTAGATGAAACAAAGTACAATCACCTGAAATGTGAGGACAGGTCTGGATTGTCACGCTAGCAGGGAATAAAACTCCAGGTGTGTTAGTGTTCTCTAGTCCATCCACCAACGTGTTTCGACCTTTGTCTTTGTCAAGGTGGACCAAATGCATTTCGACCTTTTTGTCTTTGTAAAGGTCAACAGAGATAAAGACAAAGGTCTAATTGCATTGGAGTATGGGCTAGAGAACACTAACACACCTGTAGTCTCATTCCCTGATAGCGTGACAGTCCGAACATGTCCTCACATTTCAGGTGATTGTACTTTGCATCATCTACTCCATGTGTATATGGTGACCATTACTTCATTTCATTTTAAGTGTTGCTGTTAATTAAAATTGTTGAAACCTGCTCTGCTCCTGACACAAATATTTTATATGAACCTGACATATCCTTCATCGAAATGAGGTGAACAAGGAGAACAGGTGACAGGAGAGAAGTTACAGGGACCACATAAAGAAACCTTGATACGCTTACCACAGCACATCTTAATGTGAGTTGGGGTATGCCCATCATCTTGCCTATTATTGGTTATATACTCTGATATGGGTCAGGAATTCCATCAATTGAATACTCAGGGGCATAACAAAAAGAAACCTTTTGGGCGGTGTTTACTCCATTTTTTACATAAGTATTGTACGTTAGTGATACATCTAAGAGTTAAAGGGGAGGATCATAATAAAAAATACAACTACATGTGTAACCAAGGACATTCAAGACATAGTATACCATTGGTGTTTTCTTTTATGTTTCTCCTCATTTTATCTCTCCTGAGGAATATTGAATATAGAAGTCGGCATACTAAGAAAAGGATAGAGATCACCTATTCCTACACGATTGAAGTTCTTCATTTGTCAGAGATGCAACTTGGAATCGACTGAAACAAGTGACTTTTCTTATACCTCCTCATTCATGTTGATTTTCAAATATTTTTTTACCATATCATTGTGTGTCAAAAGAAATATCTATAATACATGTAAGCTGTGCGCTGAAATGGGAGTACTTAATTTCTGTTTTATTGATTCTTCTACACTGGCTGCAAACTAAACAAAATTAAAACAATAAAACAACAGGTTCCGTGTTTGTTTTTCACATTCTATTTCCTTATTATGCTAAATGTTTTACTATCTATATTTTTTAATTAACCTACTGGTCTTCTTTAAAAATAATACAAAACATATAAAGAAAATGATAATTAAGTTTTATGAGAACAAAATGAATTTTCTTTTAGAAAATAAAAAACAAGGGTATTCAGAAATTGCTAATTATAATTATAAAGTTAAATTGACATTGTTAATTTTAAATAAATTGCGTTACTCTTAATTGTACTGTATGTGGAATTATTTTGTCTATTGTAGTCAATCCAAATAATTTAATATATAATATATATTTTTTTATTAATTTCTATATCAATACACTAATAACAATGTAATTTTACAAGCATTTAGTTGTTTCTTAAAATAGTATTTTCTACAACAATATTAAAAATCATGTGTACAGAAAGATTCACTAAAATATTATAAGCACCTTCAGCATTCCATATCTGGATTGCTGCTCTTTTTGTCTCTCTAATCCTCAGTATCTTTACTCTGTAAGTGCTGATTAAGGCATCTGTTAAAAAAATACATTTGAGACCCCAGTAAGTTGTGCTGTAAACCAGTATTTTTGCAAAAAATACCATGATAAGTGCGTGAAGAGGATTTGCAGGGACAGAGATCTATCTCAAGATGTTAGTACATCCAAGTGATATTTTCTAATTTGCAATGCGATTTAAGTTGAAAATATAACACTACAAATGCATTTTAAATGCAGATTGTAGTAAATAGGGGTCTCTATAAGTGGGAAAAAAGTAATAACACATTACTGTGAATTCTCAAACAGATAAAGTGCTACATAATATGCTTGTGAAATATAAATAAAAACTATTCATTAAAATAAATAAAATCTACTCTTACTTCACATTCAAACACACTTCATGACCACTTTTCCACTGTATCATGATTATATCAATTAACACAATGAAATAATGTGAAACAATCTCAGCACATTTAATGAAGTTTTGTATTCCGTGTATATGATGGGCAAAATTATAGTAGACAGTTTGTGTGAAATAAAAAAACAATGCTCAAATATATAACACTCTAAATATGTTATACATGTATGAATCATTAAAACCCCCCATTTATGTCCTGTATTTATGCATTTTTCTGTCTGTTAACTCTAAGTCTTGTTTTATGACTGTGTTTGTCCTAGTTTGTAAAGTTCTACAGAGTATGCTGGAGCTGTATAAATAAATGCTAATTAAAAAAAATGTGTTAGTGGGTTAGAGAATATGTGTTGGGACAAATTACTTGAACTGTTTTTTTTGTCTCTACAAACGCAGTAGTATGCATCCAATTTAAAAGTGTGGTAAATAAAAGTACACCTACTATAACTCTCCAGGGAGCAATATTCTCTTGAGCAGGGAGAAATGATTCCTAAGTACTGAACAAATCCATTCATACAATACTGTATTTAGCATTGAGTGAGTTCACTTGATTATTGATTTAGGGATCTATCAATATTATTTTTACAAAAAAATGGGGACAATGGTGTTTGCACACCCTTTTCACATTATTTTAGTATCACATTAATATAATAAAGGGCTTTTGGAGCAGTTTTCATAAAAGCTATTCTAAACCCCTCAATTTGCATATTTTTAGTAGCAGATCACATTTCCCATATTTGTAATGGGAAAATTGATCTACTTAGATTTACTAAAATTAAATGGTGAATAATTACCGGGAAAAGCTCTGTGATATCACCACAATCTAAAGATGGTTTAATCAGGGCCTTCCACAGGTTCCCTATCTCCTGCTATGCTCTGTCAGGCAGAGGAAGGTTGGGAGCCTGCCCCTGTGATCAGCTTAGTGGTCTAAATAGACCACAAGCAAATCATTGAAAAAAATAAAAAACACTTTCCTGCATCCAGGGACTGGTGATCGGTGTTCCGGTGAGGACCTCTGGGGTCAGCTGCTCCCTGGGCTCCTGCACTGTGACCCCTGTCATCTGCTCTAAGCTGGCATCTCAGTTTGCAGTAAAGCGCAACTGCCCGGGTCACAGTGCAGGAGCCTAGAGACATGCTGACCAGGGCCCCAGCACTTCACCAGAGCACCGATCACTGGGCAGGTAAGTATAAGCTAAACAGGGGAGGATTGCAGGAGGGTTGCAGGTGGGGGGGTTTCAAGGGGGCACAGGAGGGACCGTGGTCCGGGTGGGTTGATGATTTGGTGGCGTATTCACAGACACCTTCTCAGTAGTTTTACAGAGAGAAAAATACAGAGAAAAGTGTATTGAGGGGATTCACAGGGACAGAGAGTTATCACAAGCTCTGTCCCTGCAAATGATTTTTGAAACATTTCTGTGATATTTCCTAAATTCCCATTGCAAGTTTAGGCAAAAATATGACACTATAACTGCATTTGAAATGCAGATTGTAGTAAATAAGGGCATTAAAGAAAACTGACTTAGAAATATATTATGCATCAAGGGAATTAGGGGCACATTTATCACAATTCACATCTCAGATGTGGATGAACTGTGATAAATTATATCAACATTGCAATTAGATATTTGATTGCATCAAAGGATGTATCAAATATTGAAGGCAGGGACAGAGTTTGCAATAAGCTCTATCCTTGCAAAATCATTTCACATACTTTTCACTGTATTTTTCGCAATCCCCCGATTCCCCTGATGCATAAGATATTTACAGTTCAGTTCTCCTTCAGTTTTTTATTTAGACCACAAAGTTGTTAACAACGGCCAGCTACTGGCTCTGCTCTACCTGTCAGAGTAGACTAGGAGTTGAGAATATAGGGGAAAGCCTGCATAATGCCATCTGATGGCGTTATCATCACAGGACTTTCCACATTATTTTTTCACAATTTATTTTTAGTGAATCTGAGCAGATCACATTTCCCATTTCAAGTATGGGAATTGTGATCTGTTTACTAACATAAGATGTGAATTGTAGGGCTTGGAGTAGTTTTTCATGAAAACTGCTTCTAGAGACCTTTAGTACATTTATGTGATACTAAAATAATGTGAAAAGGGTGTGAAAACACCCTTTTTAAAAATGTTTTAAGTAAAAACAATATTGATAAGCCCTTAGCCTTCTAGCTGTCTATGCTTTTGCTGCTGCATATTGAATACCTACAATATGCTGCCAGGCCTTGGAAATGGACTTTGACCTGTCTCTGCCTTTGCTGCTGCATATTGGAAACTTTTGCTGCCAGACATTAGAACCAGACTTTGACCTGCCTCTACTTTTCCCCATTTATGTTGGATAACTTTGTCAATAGCCAATGGAAGTGGTCTGTGACCTGCCTCTGCCTTGCCCTGTATAATGGATACCTTGTCAGCAGACCTTGAACTGGACATTACCTGTTACTGTCTATGTGCTGTTCATGACTACACTATCATTATTCAGCTGTGGACTGTTTGTTCTCTACCTGCTGCTATGGATCAGATTTCACAGAAAACTCCAAGAGCTGTGAGAGACTTTAAATATTATTTACAAATATAAAGTGTTTTAGACAGAGGTTCTCAAACTTGGTACTCAGGAGTTCACAAAGGTCACATTTTCTTGGTCAAACAGTTGGTGCACAGATGTATTCATCACTCACTGACACATTTTAAAAGATCCACAGGTGGATCTAATTATTTAATTTGTGATCCTGTGAGGAGATCTGGGAAACATGCACTATTTGGGGTCCTGAGGGCCGAGTTTGAGAACCTATGCTTTAGACTTTTGGGCCCCATACATCTGTGATATATTGCCATGATACTGTGATGCTGCAACCCAGCAATGCAGGATAGCAGAAATCCAACATGTTGGATTTTGGCGATTTGATGATTGCGATCAAAAAATTATTGCAATTGTCAAATCGGGACATCAAATGTTAGCGATCTGGCGATTGATCACTGAACATTGATGGTGGGTGATGGGAAATTTCCAATGGGCAATGGAAAATTTCTGATCGCATCCAAGCATCGTGACGAACCCTTAATTCTGCACAGTAATTCAGTATTTGCATTTATACTATATCCAAGTAACACCTTTACTCTACTTTCATATCAAGCTGAAGATTTCTGTATTAGGAAAGTGTTTATACATGAGAATGGTCGCACCTTGATATTTTTCTATTGGCTTATTATTGTAAAATACATGCAGAAGAAATATTTACTAAAATTAGTGTCATAATTTGAACTAATCCCTTCAGTGTAAAGTATGAGTGAGATCTATCTTCAGCAAGTACTATAATACCCCTTTTACACCAGAGCTAAAACCCGGGTTATTGCAGGATTAATTTGGGTAGCTCCTTGGTGTAAAAGGGTATAGGGATGGATTCCCGGGTCAAGTGACCCAGCAATCCAACCCAGGTAACTTACAGGGTTTAACATGAGTATGACCCATGAAACCCTGTAGTGTAAACTGCAAATTCCAGGTCACGATGACCTGGAGCGCTCCGCATGCTGGCTGGTTGGCCGGCTTCAGTGGTGCATGGACATGACGTCACCTCCAAGCATCAACTTCCACACTGGAAGAGCCAGGTCACTGCAGACTCAGCTCCAGTGTGAACGGCGCTGACTCAGAAATATCCTGGGTTGGTGCCGGCTAAATTCCAGGTCTGATCTGGTTTGGAACCATATTCCAACTAGGGATGTGCAGGCTCGGTTCTACTCGGTTCCGTTCGGTTCTTTTTACCGAATCTTATTGGCTATCCAAAACTTGTGACAGCTGAAACCCAATAAGATCCGGTAAAAAGAACCGAACGGAACCGAGTAGAACCGAGCCTGCACATCCCTAATTCCAACCCCTGGGTCAGAACCAGAATTTAGGTATAAATGCGGTATGAAAGTGTTAAAGATGATCCCTGCTCATCACAATCATTGCAGGAATTGAAATTGAGAAAAAACTTTTCTGAAAGGTTTTCATGTAAGGTAAGGGTATGACAGGTGTGCTTGGACTTGTTATGTGCCAGTAAATGCCAATATTAATAAAACTATTAGCCATTTACCCTGCATTGACTGCCCAGTGGTTCTCAAAATTGGTCTTCAGGACCCCAAATAGTTCATGGTTTCCAGATCATCTAGCAGGTGATTATTTGCATACCGATGGTGGGTGTACTGCACTTGCTCCATGCCCACAAAGGACATGAGCTACAATGTCACTGAAACCCCAGTCACAGTGCCTTTGATGCCACAGCATGATTGATAGACTGCAGCCATTTAGGAGAAAAGACCTGTTCCCAGAATGGAGGCAATTCACCTCCATTTTTTGGGAGTGCCAAGGTCAGGAGTTCTCTCCCCAGCAGAGGAGTTCCATTAAACATTCTGAGTAAGAATAGACTTATGGTGCCCATACATCAGCGACTGTATGTCACGATCTGGCGATGCAATGGGAAATGCAAGCATTTCCAGGTGGAAGCGCCAAAATCCTACCATCGATGTTCTGCAATCCATCACTGTATTGCAGACATTTGTCATGTTAAATGTCAGCGATTTGACAATTGTGATAATTTTTTGATCGCGATTATCAAATCGCTGAAATCCAACATGTTGGATTTTCTGCGATCCCGCAATGCCGGGTTGCAGCATCGTGGGATCGCAGCAATCCATTGTAGATGGATGGGGCCCATTACTCAGATGGCCATGACAGTGGAAGCAATGGTGATCTGATGCAGTGTTATCAGATGCAGTACTTGGTTCTGTGATGACAAAAAAAGGTTTCTTTTTTCTAGAAACACCTCCTGCATTATTAGCATATTTTAGCAATGCTGCTGCATCCAACAACACAGCAGCAATACTATTAGAGTATGACTCAGTTTCAAAAGCCTTGACTCAATTTTGCAACAGCAAACATTATCATTTTAGCAACATATATGCTATGTGGGAGACATATATCATCTGTAAAGTGAATGTCAACTTTCTTCCAAAGAGTCCAAATGAATTCTTCATAATAATGCAACTAGTAAAATTAGGATTTTGGTACTTATTGATAAATCCCTTTCTCCAATTCCACAGGGGACACTGGAGCCTCAGTACAATGGGTACAGAAGTGGGTTAACCAGGAGCTGGCACCTTTAATAAAAAAGCTTGAATGGTGGCTAGCTCCTCCCCCTCTATACCCCCCCAGGTCAGTCTAACAACTGTGCCCGAGGGGAGCTGGAAAGTATGGAGAAGGAGACAGAGAAGCCACAGCATTCACATATAAAGAAGGTTAATAACAGACAAACCAACATTCCAATCAGACAACAGGAACATAAACAACCATCTGAATCTGGAATAGTAACAAATGCAGGTAGAGCAGCGCAGGGTGAGTGTCGGTAAATACCAAAATCCTAATTTCTCCTTCATCCACTAGGGGACACTGGAGCCTCAGTACAATGGGGACGTCCCAGAGCTCACATCCAGGGTGGGAGAGAGCTGAGAACCCTGCAAAACTGCATGGCCAAACTCTGAAGCAGAGGCCACAAAATTATCAAAACGGTAGAATCTTAGAAACGTGTGCTTGCTGGACCAAGTAGCTGCTCGACAAAGCTGTTTTAAAGAAACCCCATGAGCAGCCACCCATGAAGGTCCTACCAAGCATGTAGAATGTGCTGTAATGGAACCTGGTGGTTGTCTGGAAGCCACCACATAAGCCTGTCTGATAGCCAGACGTATCCATGTGGAAATAGTTTGTTTGGAAGTCAGCCATCCTGGTCAGGCCAAATCAAACCAAACAAACAAAATATCCAATTTACGAAGCAAAGCAGTCCTGTCGACATAAATCCTGAGTGCTCTGACTACGTCCTAAGGATTTTGAAGCTGGAGACTCATCCTTAAACAAAGGGACCACAATCGGTTGATTTATATGAAAGGCAGATACTACCTTTGGAAGGAAGGATTTTTGCGTGCGTAATTCTGCCCTATCTTTGTGGAAAATGAGATAAGGAGGGCGGCATGATAAAGCACCCATTTCGGACACCCAGCTCACTGATGCAAGTGCCAAGAGGAGAGCCGCCTTACAATTTAAGTACTTTCTCCACCCTCTGTAGCGGCTCGAAGGTTTCAGACTGGAGAAAAGCCAATACCAAATCTAAATCCCCATGGCACCATAGGAGGCAGAAAAGGAGGCTGAAGTCTGACTACTCATTGGAGAACAGTCTGGATATCCGGCAATAAGGCCAATTTCCTCTGAAATATAATGGATAACATGGATATCTGTACCTTTATGGAACCGAGATGAATACCCGCTGTTAGGCCAGTCTGAAGGAAAAGGAGACATGATGCCTAAATACTGATGGAGGTGAATTGCATCTTTCACACTAAGTGACATAAGCTTTCCATATTCAATAGTAATGCTGAGACATAACCTCCTTGCGAGCCCTAATCATGGTAGGAATTACGCTTGATGGGATCCCTTTCTGTCTGAGAATGGCCCTTTCAATAGCCATGCCGTCAAACGAAGCCACCTTAAGTCTTGATAAATAAACAGCCCCTGAAGAAGGAGGTCGTCTTGAAGAGGAAGCGGCCATGGCTCATCTACAAACAAATTCCTTATCTGTGAGTAACACGCTCGTCTGGGCCAATCTGGTGCTATGAATAGCACTTTGACATTCTCGCGTTTGATTCTCTGAAGTAAGCGAGGAATTAGCGGGAAAGGAGGGAATAAGTATACGTAGTGGAACCTCCAAGGTGTTGACAGTGCATCCACTGCTGCTGCCTGTGGGTCTCTGGTCCGGGAACAGTAAATTGGTAATTTGTGGTTCATCCTCGATGCCATGAGATCGGCCTGTGGGCGACCCCACCTGAGAGTTAGTTGGTGAAATACCTGAGGATTGAGTGACCATTCCCCCGGATGAATGTCCTATCATCTGAGATAATTGGCCTCCCAGTTTTCCACTCTGGGGATGAAGATAGAAGAGATCGCCACTGCAAATTCCTCTACCCAAAGCAGGATTCTGCTTACTTCCCTCATGGCGGCTCTGCTTTTGGTGCTGCCTTGTCTGTTTATATAAGCGACCGCTGTAGCATTGTCCGACTGTACTCGGATTGCCTGACCCTGCAACAGAGGATGCGCCAGCTGGAGAGCATAAAATACTGCTCTTAACTCTAGAATATTTATGGGCAGACCTGCCTCCCTCTGAGTCCAGTGCCCCTGAAAATGTTTTCCCTTGGTCATTGTTCCCACCCTCTTAGACTTGCGTATGTGGTGAGGAGAATCCAATCCCATACTGTGAACCGTTGTCCTGTCAGCAGGTGCCAGGGATTCAAACACCAAATGAGAGATGTTCTCATGTGGGGAGACAAGAGGAATTGCTGGTGTAGAAAAAGGTGGGATCCTGACCACTGAGAAAGAAGGTCCAACTGAAAGGGGCGGGCATGAAATCTCGCATATTGAATTGCCTCGAAGGTCACCACCATCTTCCCTAGCAGGCGGATACAGAGATGTACTGATACTCTGCGATGCCGCAAAATCAGGCGCACCATGTTTTGAATGGAGGAGACCTTGTGCTGGGGCAGGTATACCTTTTGTTCCACTGTGTCCAATATCATGCCCAGGAATAGCAGACGTTGTGTCGGAATCAGGGAGGATTTTTGAAAATTTAGAATCCAACCATGTTGCAAGAGAAGATTCAGGGTAAATTGAATGTTTATTAACAATCGAGCTACTGATGGGGCTTGATCAGGAGGTCATCTAGGTATGGGACAATGACTACCCCCTGAAGCCACAGCAGAGCCATAATGGCAGCTATGACCTTTGTGAACACTCTTGGTGCTGACAAAAGACTGAAAGGTAGGGCCCGAAATTGCAAATGCGAGTCTAGGACCGCAAATTGAAAAAAACCTGATGAGGAGGCCAGATGGGAATGTGGAGGTAGGCATCCTTTATGTCTAGGGACACAAGAAACTCATATTTTTGAGTCCTGTTTTAACAGATTGGAGAGACTCCATCTTGAACCTGAAGGCTTGAAGATAAGGGTTTAGATCCCTGAGATTGAGAATGGGTCTCATAGAGCCGTCCGGCTTGGGCAGCACAATCAATCTGAAATAAAAACTCTGACCTCTCTGATGGGTCGGAACCTTCACTACCACCTGGGACAATAATAGCTTCTGTATTGCTTCTAGAATAACCTCTCATTTTTCAGATGCCAGTGGTAAACCGGTTGTGAAAAAATGAGAAGGCGGATCTATTCTGAATTCCAACTTGTAATGATGTCCCTGACCCAGGAGTCCTGGCAAGTCTTGATCCACACTTCCATGTAGTGTAGAAGACAAGCTCCCACCCTGTGATCCCCCAACTGAGAAGGGAGAGAGTCATGTGGAAGGTTTTGCTGCTGTCTTGTCCTGCTGGGATCCGGAAGTAGAGGATGTTGCAGTTCTACCGCGGCCTCTGGACCTGTGGGAGAAAGCCGGAGCTCCCCTGGAGCATCCTCTAAACAGACCGGTGGCACGAAAGGACCGAAAGGAGGGTCCTGCAGTAGGTCATCTAGGAGGAGGAGCCGCAGATGGTAGGTAAGTGGATTTCCCACCAGTAGCCTGTGAGATCCACTTATCTAACTCTGTCCCAAAAGAACGTACCCGGTAAAAGGAAGAGCTTCTACTGCCCTCTTGGACTCTGCATCTGCGTGCCATTGATGCAGCTAAAGGGCTCTTCTGGCTGATATAGCTAAAGCCGAAGATCTAGCAGAAAGACCACATATGTCCTTAGAAGCTTCCCCAAGGAAAGTGGCTGATTCTGCTATCTGTTCAGCCAGCTGAATAAAATCTTCAGTCTGCGTTCCGGTCCTGATACCTTCTGCAAGCTGTGTAGCCCAGGCTTTGACAGCCTTATTTACCCAACAGCTAACCAGTGCTGGACGCAGTGATACTCCTGCCACTGTATATATGGACTTTAGTGTGTTTTCCAACTTTCTGTCTGAGGACTCCTTTAAGGAAACAGCCCCAGGTACAGGAAGCACTGTCTTTTTAGAAAGACAGGATACTGAGGGATCTACTGCTGGGGGAGTTTCACATAATTTCCTACTATCTGGTGGAAATGGACACTAGGATAAAGTTTCTTAGAGATCTGAAACCTCTTATCAGGGTGTTTCCATGCTGAGGTTAGGATATCATCCAACTCATCAGAAGCTGGGAAAGTGACAGCCTGGCTAAATCGCTTACCAAAAATAGATGGTTTAGAAGTCACCTCTGAGTCTTCTATATGCAAGGCCTGGCGTACTGCAGTAATTTAATGCATTTACACCCTGAGAAATAGGTTCTGACTCATCAGAAAACTGAACCTCCTCTTGAACTTCGCCCACTTCAGGCTCCTGCACCTCCTTGTAATCTGAATTATCCCAATGTAAGGGATTCTGGAGGAGTCTCTTATTAAGGACATTATATGACAAGGCAGCAGAGGGGGCCTTGGACATAACTTTAGTAAATCACTCCACAGATCTGGCTAAAGAACGTGCCCAATCTGGTTCAGGTGATCTCTGTGTGATCACCTCCCTGTCTCTGCAAGCTGCTTCAAGCTCATCAGACAGTCTTGACATAACAGATGTTATCTGTTCAGACCATAATGGTTGGGATGGTGTGTCAGCAGCCTGCGGCTGAGACACACACTTGTCACACAGCAGAGAAAAGTTAGATTGGTCTTGTGTGAATTTCTCTGCACATTTCTTGCATGAGAAGGCTTTTTATGCAGCTTTAGATCCCTTGGAAGCCATGCTGCAGCACTCTGTCACACACACCACACACACCAGTAGGTGAAAGGACAGATATAGAGAACACACAGTAGAAGGGGGGGAGGGGGGGAGATATGCTCTGCACCCTATAGAGCTCTAAATAATAGAGCTATAATTATCTGAAATAAAACACCCGTTACTGCCTTATTTAGCCTTCTGCAGTGCAGTCCAAAAGCAGCCCTTCTTCTAAAATGGCTCCCCAGCATCCTTATGGAAGCACTGGGGTTGCTAGGAGGCAGGATCAGAAGTCTGACTTAAGCTCCACCCCCTCCGGTATGATGCCTTCACAGCGCTAGTGGCTGCTGCTTGTTTTACTCGCCTTTTAAGTCCTGGCTCTCCCGCTAGCCAGGGAGCCAGGACGCACTGACCTTATGCTGCCGATACTGCTGGCAGAGGGGTTTTAGCTGGGGGAAGCCTGTGACGTGCGCCACACGCAGTGCGTCTAGGGCTCCCCTGAGACTGAGGTCTCTGTAGCTGGAGACCTCAGTGCAGACCGCTGGCAGTAGCGGTGAGGTCTCCCCGGCAGCTCCAGTGGTGCAGACAGGCAGGGGCAGTGGGCTGCCTGTCTGTATCCTCTATAGCTTGAAGCTCAAATATATTCTCTTTCAGTGTGCCTTAAGGAGCATAGGTCCAGCTCCCAGGGCACAATTTTTAGACTGACCTGGGGGGGGGTATAGAGAGGGAGGAGCTAGCCACCATTCAAGTTTTTTATTAAAGGTGCCAGCTCCTGGTTAACCCACTTCTATACCCATTGTACTGAGGCTCCAGTGTCCCCTAGTGGATGAAGGAGAAGTTTTGTCAGAGACGCAATATCACAATGAGTAACTATTAAGTTAGTGTTTAATGAAATCATTCACACAGTTCATGTTGTCTGTATCCTATTTATTGCTGTAATTAGTATCTACATATATTAATGTATGCAGTGACCCATTGCTGTAGCCACATTAATCCATGCATGGAATTGAAACTTTACTTTATAATAGTTAGGTTTCAGTAGGAGTGTTGGTAATGTTGATAAATAAAATAAAATAAAATTATCCCATCTGTAAGCCTAGCACAAATAGCAATAAAATGTATTTTATGTGTCATTTCAAACAAGTGTACCAAGCAAAAGCTGTATGTTTTTGCATGCTGCATATAAACAGAGTGGTCAAAATTTAGACTTTTAGAAAATGTTCTTTTATACTGCAAGTTGTAAACATTTTATTATTTTGGTCACAACATTTTAAGGTTGGGTACACATATTTCACAGTTTACTCCATTTTTATTGATACAAAAAAAGTATTGTGTGCTGCTTACATTTTACAAGTTAGGGTCTATTTATCAAAGGGAGAATATCCCTAAATCAAGCAAAAATAACACTGAACTTGTACAGTCTGCTGTTCTCCTCTGCTATCTGTTAAAGAGACATGCTATTACTCTCTGTTATTGCATAAAGGAGGGGTATATAATACTTAATAAAATATAGTAATTACCATTTTATAAATATTTAGAATTTAGAACTGATTAACAAACCAATACCTTATGCCTATATGTGGACAGTATGTCTTGCTTTGTTGAAATTATAAAGAAATATATACTATATCATACCTTTACCATAACTAGTATAACCAGTCTTTATTGATAACTTCTGCTTACCAATGAATTCTAAAGCAGAAATATTTTATATTAGCCATATCTTAATATTATAAGCAGAAATGCACATAAATTCATTTGATGTATGCACAATGCTGCTATTGTTTAGTCAGATGTAGCAGGAGCATCTGCATAAATACATTTTTACAAAGTTGTGCTTTTTCTGCTTATGTGTTGAGCAAAAATACATCCAACTCTACATGCCATCCACAAAAAAGCATGTACACCATGTGAAACATTTAATAAATGCAATGAATATTTTCATAAATAAGCAGTACTGATTACCACAAAGTGTCTTTGAGCCTGATTCAAATTCATACACAAGAGACTGAATCTGCAATTTTTTACACTGTACATTTATCTATGGGCTTCTGAGGCATATATAAATAGTCAGGGCCGTAAATAGGGTGGTGTGACCATTGCCATGGCACAGGGCATTGCAGGGCAGGGGGGACTATTCAGGCCTGGCAATTTTCCTGTTAATTATCATACACACTTGTAGCTTCCTCTTCTTTTATCCCCATCATCTCCTGGCCTCCTCTATCTCTTCCTTGGCCCTTCCCCATTGGACCATGGCCCTTTTTCAGTTGCACCATCTTAAGTCCTTATTTCAAAAATGGGGGAGGGGCGCCAATGATCTCTGGCACAGGGCACCAAAAAGTCTAGTTACTACTCTGTAAATAGTACACAGTATTCAATTAATTTAAGATGAGCCTTTTAAATGAAGGTTCAATGATGATGGATCAATTGAGAAATCAACTCAATTAAATTAGTCCTTTTCAGGGTACATCTTGCAATCTCTACCCAAGGTGTTTGCAGATGTAACAGTTGTCTTCAAAGGTATAACTCCTTGTAACCTCTGAAATACACCCTCGCACCAAAAGATTCACACCAAAATATTTGTATTTCAATCAGACCAGTAACGTGTATGTGATAGCATATATCCTGCTGCACGAAAATGTGTGAGCTCATTACAGAAGAACCTGAATTTTAGGACCATAATAATAACACTGCAACCCAATATGTTTCATCCAATTAAAAGGACTTCATCAGGGGTAAAGCACCATATTATGTAACTAGCAAGTGTAATTGCACAACTGCATAAAAGTTGAAAAAATAACCACACAGGTACAGAAGGATGACTTGGAACAGACTGTAGAAAACCCAGTAGTGCTACCTCACAGAGGTAACATTACACAGATGTAGCACTACTGGGTTTTCTGCAGACTGGTTCAAAACATTGACTAGGGCTGGCATACTGCTGACCAGAGGTGGAGGGCTCAGTGACAGGTGTTGTTGCCGACTGTAGCCTAGAGTCTAGCATCCTGGCTGCAATATTCCTCAATCCTTGGTAGATCAGAGCAGAGAGCTCATGGAATAAGGTAATTAGAGCCTCTATTGACTTGGCCTAAGTCTCATTCATGCACGCCAAAAACACTTCAATCTCTGAAAGGGTTTATTCCTTCATATTTTGGAGAAAGGGACAATTGGCACAAAAGCATGGCTCTGGCTGTCTCCCAACCATATATAAAATATATCAAATAAACTCCTCAATTTTGCAGTCAGTGTGGTAATACTTGAAATCTATAGTGAGTTGGAGCCTCAGCTTTAGCTTGGATACAAAATCTTAGTTAGTGATCCAAACAATATAGAAACATATCAGATATCTAATACTCTATGTAAAAAAATACCACTTGCTAAGCAGTGTACATATTACCAGCTGCTCCCAAATCCAAGTAAATTGATTAAGTTATAGTATATCATAATTATCACAGATGCAAATTAAGCAGATAAATGCTGACACATATAAAGAGATCTCCAGGCAGAAATA
This sequence comes from Taudactylus pleione, assembly GCA_031769625.1. Lineage (NCBI taxonomy): Eukaryota > Metazoa > Chordata > Amphibia > Anura > Myobatrachidae > Taudactylus > Taudactylus pleione. The sequence goes on from JAUIMM010000005.1 coordinate 8,269,613, forward strand.
ATAGTTATGGTATCCTCTGAAGTCCGCAGCATTAATGTCTCTTCAGAAGCCGCAAGTATGGTATATGAGATGACATAATAAAGCTCAGATAAACTTAGCTTCTACTGAATTTTCTTTCACCGTGCTAAAGCTGCTTGTCAGCACAGATTGAAAAAACAATATTCCGCAGCTCTGATATACCACATCAGGTGGAAGGTTAAATCGCAGATAACTGTGGCTGTAGACTTCCAAAAAGCTGTTTGTAGTAGCAGTGTCAGATGCTATTTAAGCAAAATTAGTTCCCACAACAAACGGTAACTTAAATGCCCCTTAGGTGGAGCATTCAGTATTGAATGTGAAACTGTATTATAGACAAATGCAGCAGCAATGTTACAATATAAAGCATCATATAGCAGCCAATGATGATAATAAAGAATGCTGTGATATCTGATGAAAGATTAATTTTCCATATAAGTGAATAGCTAAATAATCTCCTAACATATATATTCTGCACAGGAGGTTTTTTTCAAAGGAAATGGATGGATTACTGTAATTCTTGAATGTTTTCTTTTAGCACACACATATTTGAAAATTGTTTATGCAGCAAAGTGGTGTTACCATAGGAGCAATAAAGAGGACCAACTGTTGGCCAATATGACCAGACTACAGAAACTTGAACAACATACCACTGTTCTTTGAGACCTGACTACTTATCATAATGTAACTTCCACTTCAGATATATTGTCTAAATTTGAACACTATTATACATCCCTTTATATGGCCCCTCTTACTGACCCAGAGATACATAATAGATCACTGTAAGAAGTAACCAGCTTGAATGTTTTAATCAAGACATTACTGAGTTGGAGTTGTCCTCTGTAAACTCCCATCTTCCCAATAATAAATCTCCAGGTATGGATGGATTTTAAGGGGAATATTATAATTTTTTTAAACTTAATATTACTCCCCTTCTTGCCTCCCTTTTTTAAGGGATTGCAGATCAGCTACCTTTCCATACATTTAACAAGGCCCATACTATTATGCTCCATAAGCCTTTTAAGGATCCAGAGTTTGTCTCTTTTTACAGATCCTAACACCAACACATTTCGTCATTCAATTACTTTTTCACCTTGAAAAAGTAATTGAATGATGAAATGCGTTGGTGTTAGGAGAGCCCTCAGTGACATCACAGAGAGACAGTAGGAGCGCAAGTGGCAGCAGGAACCCCGGACTTTGGCTAACATCACAGAGCCAGAAAAACAATACCACCCAGAGAAATTTCAGCAGGATGGCCACAGCGCAGAGCACACAGCCGTTACAACCCGTTCCCAACAGTCGTCAGCGGACTTCAGTCTGCGCCGTCAATAGGGTAAGATAGGGTGAGTAACAAGACCGCTGCTCCACTCTCAGTGTAGAAGACATGGGAGAGCCGCAACAGACTTACTATTTTTCTAACACACACATTTTTTCAATGAAAGAGCTATGAACATCCTTGTGTTTCTATGTATCTTTTTTCAGCCCACTGTATACTTAGCATTTGCCGATCTCATAAACATATAGTAGTTGTTTTATTTGCACATATTTATTTTCTTCATTTCTTAACAAATTTTAAACCCCCTTTTTCATAACCTTATTCTTAATCATTAGCGCGTCCAAACCCCCCTTATATTTCTTGATGTAAAAGACTGAGGATCTCCTGGGCTTCAAAATTCCTCAAATATTTGGGGATATACTGTATGTACTGAATAATCTTCATGAATTCTATACTCCAAACATATCTGGAGTAATTAGAGACAGTGGGGAACATTTTCAAGTGAAACTATTTAATACTGTCATACTTGGGTAGGATACATTTATTTAAAATTTTACCATTTTGAAAGCTTCTTTATATGCTACAGATGTTGCCTATTTTATTATCTATGATGTATGCAAAGTTCTTTTATAGAGCCTTCTCCGCTGAAGCTGGGCTGCCCCTAGAGTGATGTTATCAGGATCCCCAACAAGGCCATGTCCCCTTTATTTAGGCCATGCTCCCTTTTCAGCTAGGCTATCCTACCTTTCATAAGGGCCCTACTCAGTGCTGGCTGCCTTGGATGGAGGGACATTTGCTGTCAAGTGCTCTAAGGATGCTTTTGTAGTCTGTCTGCCCTTTCATGCTGAAGTTCACCTTGATACCTGTAAGAGAAGTCTACCTGGCCTCTATAGACATAATGTATGGCCCTATGCTAGGGGGTAAATGCTGTACTTTTTTGTGTAGTTTTTGAAAGGAATGCTACTTGCCACTCTAAGTTAAATGCCTGTGCTTGTAAAAAAATGCTATCTGCTGTTTATAGTATAATTGATGCTTTTCTGCATAAAGTTAATTACCATATAGGCCCTTATTCAGTATTGGAGTTAAAAGTCTGTGCTGGACTTTCTTGCTCCACATTGGAGATTTTCTGGGACTAAAATATCAGTCGCATGCCCGCTTTATCCCTGTATTAAATTTTTAGCTGGCGAAAACAGGAGCCTGCGGAAAGGTATGTATCGGGAAAAATAGGGGAATTTTCCGGAATTCATCCTGGGACCTCCCTAATGATGTCCAGACATGGGGGATCACTGTGGGTACCCCTGTTTAGCCACAGCAGGTGTTTATTTCCTGACATTGAAGAAGTGATACAGAAGAGCACTTAGGTTTTTTTTTTCAATTTTAAGTGTTCCCATCAAATTTGGGGTACATGAAAATGGTTACTAGCATATTGTTAAGTCTCTAAACTAATTTAAAAAAATTCTGCAAAAATGCACCTGCCACGAATAGCCTATTCTAGAAAACACCTGCTGCATACTTACAGAATACCCCTGAACCAATTTCATTATTTTTAAACACTTTTCCCCACTTTTTTTTTACCCCAAAATTAAAATATTTTTTGGGGTGTACATATTTTTTTTTTTTTTGACACAGTTGATTTATAGGGGCTATTCCCAGGGGTGCAGGCAATTTTTTTAAGCCTGCTCCCCTAAACCTCAATTCCGCACTTTTTTTCGCCATGTAAAACATGGTGAAAACTTATCCCCGTTTTTTTACAAAGACTTTTCTAACCAGCGAAAAGTCTTTGTAATTGAATACGGGGATAATTGAAACATGCGAAAATGACATCATCTGCGATAATTTATCGCCGATTCTGACTTTTCGCATCCAAATTGAATAACCCCCTTAGTGTATTTTATGCTCCAGTATGCTACTGTACTTGCATGTGATGCTTCAAATGGAATGCTTATTATTTCATTTGCAGTATACTGAATGCCTATTTGACTTCCATGTAATGCTAAATATCACAGTAATGCTCCCATAGATAGGCTAGCTTCTTTGCTGAATTTACTGTTAGAGGTTTATGTGCTCTTCACTTACATTGAGGCCTAAATAACTGTCACCTTATATTGATAGAGCATGTTCTTTCCAGCCTGCTGACATCTTTTGTGCATGCAAAGTTGTTGTATTTGTTGTTGTACCTATTCTGTAAACCCTGGGATGTGTGCTGGTGGCAAACCATGTGCAGTACCCACACCTTGGTCTACTGCACTAGAACAACCTATATTGTTTGGCTTGCCGGTTTGTGATGATGTCAAATAAATTATTTAACTTAAACTGGTGTTTCAGGTGCTTCTTGTGTCTGAAGCAAAATTATCTGACTTGCCTCTCTGACCACAGTGAACCTGTACCTTGTAGGTAACCACGTCTGAGTATTGAGGATGCTGGCACTTAGACTTGGGGTATCGCACATAGGGCCTGATTCAGACCCACTCGCGAGTGGCTGTCCGCTCACAAGTGGGTCGATGTTATGGACTGAGCATGCACACGACGGAGGGAGCTCCGTCGTGCGCATGCACCAGACGCGATGAGCGAAGGAAAGTCCTTCGCTCGTTGTGTCCGATCAAAGGGGGCGTGCTATCAATGTTGATTGACAGCACGCCCCCTTTGGTGGGCGTGCCGGGGGCGTGCCTCCCTGACGGGGGTGTTCCCACGGGAACGCCTCCCTCAGAAGCCAAAATCACTCCGGAGCTGGCGATTGAAAACCTTAACCGCAGGCTCCGGCTCGCAAATTCGATGGTCGCGATGGTCTCGACCATCGCGACCATCACAATGCACGCTCGTATAGCCTGTGGGTGGTGACCCACAGCTATACGAGCGTCCAGGAGGACGCTCCATGAAAATGGAGCCCGGCCCTCATTCAGAGCGTGCGCTCTGCTCAGAGCGTACGGCTCTGAATGAGGGCCATAGTTGCAATTATCCCATTGGCACATCTGTTTCACTTCATGCAGAAAGAATAAGCATACTGTACTTAACATTTTAATGTATGATACCTAAAACTCACAACATATTAATGTGTTTAATGTTACTTTACAGTTGAGTGATTATTGGCTTTCTGCACATGCATCTGAGTGGTAATCACTTGCAGCAAATATTTACCAGCATTGAGATTGACAGTTTGGCAGCATTTCTGTGTGGTAATGGGGAGTGCTGGTAATAGTACAGGTGTATCATGTCCATTTTTCGGGAGTGCCATGGCCAGCATCTGTGATCCAATACACAGTAAAAGTGGCTCCAGGGTCTCAGTTGCAGTGGCCATTCTGCGCAGCCATAGGGCTACTCAGGAGTCCAATTATCGAAGGATCTGTGACTGAACAGTGTATTTGAATACAAAGTTTTGGATGTTTGATGCCGCCAGTGGGCGTCTCAATACAGTCCCTGGTGGCTGTGAAATTTGCATATTTTCGCAAATCAGCTACATATGGGATCGCAGATGCTGCTGCAATAGTGTACAACTCTGAATCAGGCCCAATGCAAGACATGTGAAATGTATTGAACGTGTATACCAAAGCAAGTATAGTTTAACTAATGTTTTTTAGATGTTGATGTTCTTCAGGAGTGCAACATCCAGGAGGCCCTTGGCCATGGCAAGGAATCTGGGCAGAATAAATAATTTAACACAAATACAAGATTCCATCACAAGCATCATAAAACTAGTCACTTTTTAATTATAACATTTATTGTAATTCACTATTCTACAGTTTAAATATGTAAAAAGTTTTTCTAAAGTATTACATTTTATGTCAAAAATCTGAAAATGAATAAATAAAAATAGATATATAATCTAAAAATATAATGTGAAGGTGTAAGGTAGAAGGACCTCTCTGTAAATGCTCATACAGCAAGGTGAACACAGGGAAATAGCAAACTGATGTATGAGAAAAATAACACTTATTAAGTAAGCCATAAATATGAATCCGGGAATAATCATAATAAAACTCATACACGTATTCCACATTGTGTTAAAACATAACAATCAAAGTGATAAATGTCAGACAAAAAGAGTAATTAGCAAAACAAAGACTGTTTACTGGAACAGTGTAGTCCAATGTGGTAGCTGATGTTGATACTGTGGAGGTTCCATACCCTCCTACCACTGTGTTTATGCTGCAGGTTCAGGAGAAGTCTTAGAGGCTGCATGTCACAAGAGCTGACCAAAGCAAAATTTGCCAAAGTGATTCGAGAGTGGCACTCTCTTCCTCAGGGCATTGGGTACTTTCTCCAGTGAGCTGCAGGGTTTAAACAGCATGTCCCTATGTTATTTTTTGTTCTTTGGCCACTTCCAGTATTGGTTAAAAATAACCAGAAATGATGTCACTGAAGTTCAAAAACACCAGAAATTATGTCATTCTGTCATTCTAGGGTAGATTTGTGTATGAAAATGGAAGTGGTGTAAGTCTGTAGTCCTAATAATACCAGAAGTGACATCATTCTGTAGCTATAGAATGGATTTGTGCAGGATAATGGAAGTTATGAACTTCTGTAGTCCTAATAATACCAGAAGTAACAAATAGCAAATCACATATTGTTAAATGTCCACTTCCATTATTTTATACATAGAAAAAATGCAAAAGTTTTTATCAGTAGTGAAAAGATAAAAATACATAAAAATGAAGAAAATAAATATAAAATAATTAAAACTACATAAATGGATGAATAAAAACATATGATAAGGTAAAATGGTCTATTTTAGTTAATCAGTATAACTAGTACTAAAATATTTGTCAAACCCTTGGATGGGGGTACTGTAGGTCAGTAACACATTTCTTTCAATGGACCTGTAGGTACAGGTAAAAGTTAAGTAAATCTACTGGAGGTAAATGAGATGATTTTCTTCTTCTGCATTCTGAACAAGACAATATGTAATGCCAGACCGCCTTAATAAGATGACACCATCTGTAATATTGTGAAATAGGGTCTATGTCATTTGGATACCAGGAAGTCTTGCCGTAGCAGAATCATATAAATTTTGTAAGACTTTCTTTCTCAAAGAGGAATAGGAATAAGATATTGCACAGGATTGATGTGACAAATATCTACCTGGTACTATAACTCGGAATCTTATTCAGTCTATTCTTGATTAAGCATGGTAATCTTTTAGTGGCCTTAGCTATATTTTTCCATAAAATGGATGATTAATGGCAGCAATGATTTTATTTGAATGCAAAATAGGTAATTCTCTTTGAGACAGATCTTATGGATCATCAAACTGTCTAGATTAGGCATTCATCTTTGCATTGTCAGAACCAAATCTAAAATTGACTAACATTTTATATCAGGTAAAAAAATAAAGACAGTTTACACTGCCAATATTTAGTTTATTTGAGGTACACTAGATTTCAATGTTCTGGGAAAATAGTAACTAGAGTATTGAAACCTTTCAGGAGATGTCACCATTATTTTAAGGCCTAGAGAACAACAAGTAAATTCCAATATCCAGCTGAGTAATGTTCTTCATTACATTTAAGCCAAAAGGACTATGGTACTTTTATTGGGAAGTGTAAGGCTCCTACAACATTATTTGAAACATTGACTTACATTGATTGCATTTAGTCTGGAATGGTTAGAATGGGAGATATTCCAAAAGCATCGGTCAATAAAGTAGAAGCATATATTCATAGAAAATGCCTTACATGTCAGAGCTGTGATTTGTTGAGGGAAATTGTTGATGAAGTGCTATAGTATTTGTTGTAGTAAAAAATGTACACTGCCATGACATCCTGTTGTACCAACCACTGTTCGAAAGCTTTAGGTTTATTGGGATCTACTGTATGTGCAGCCCCTGTTTTGACAAAAAAAAATGTCCTAAACTTAGGATACAGGTTATGAGCCCACAGTTGGTGAAATAAGCTTTTTACATGTTTTTAGTGCCAAGTTATGTTTAAAGAATAGACAAGTATGTAATCTAATAAATTATAAAAAATGTTCAAGAATATCTCAAAACTTGTTAATGACAAACAATTTATAGGTTACAGGTGCAATGGCTTACTCAAATGACATTAACAAATTGTCAATGGCATGTACAGAAGGCAGGTTTTCATTCATCTCCAGATTGGATTCTTAACAAATTGAAAAGTTTGCCTCCTCAAATCTAGTTTACTAAAAATTGAGGGAGCACAGGGGTGATACTGATCATGTTTGTTAACACAATGCTTAGTAAATCCATGATTTGCATTTGAGTCAATGTTAAAGATACAATATTTTTCCAATGGTTTAGTGTGCCTAATTTGTGTGCTGAGTCATGTTTAACCTGCTAGTTGCCATCGATTTGGGCTTTAGTAAATCTCTGATTTGCAAAATCACACCAAAATCATAGTATAACACCAAATCGACCAAAAAAACAGATATTAGTAAATGTACCCTCTGGTGTCCTATACTGCACTGAATATCCTCCAGTACAAGGAAAATAAGAATCAATGTCTTATCTCTTATTTCAATTCATCCATTGTGTCTATCACCTCATTCAGAATATCATTAGCCAGAACCTATTAAATTGGAGGCAATTGTGGGCAGCTCAGGAAAAAAACTAATAGTAGAGAGTATTATGCAATTATTTTGCCAGACCTTGTCACTTTTTGAAAGTATCTGTGCAATAGAAGACCAAGAAACCTGGAATGCTCCAGGACCTCAATTCCTTGAAGAATGGGATTGATGTAATCATACTATGCTCTCTTACTATCAATAAAATAAACTTTGCAAGCCAGATAAGAAAACTGTTATGTGTTTCTTCTCTTTTTCAGTTTATTATTAAAGATAATGGGGCTTCTGTAGTGTGACATGTAGCTGTTGCGAGAGCTCCTGCTAGTGTTCCCATATTTTATAAGCGGCAATAATTTTAAAGGCAAAACCAGCTTGTTTGTTTTTTATGTCTGTGAAGTAATACTCATTTAGGACTATAATCAATAGTGACATAATGACTTTATGCTAGGTGTGATCAAGGTCAACTTCAAAATGTGGTGCTAAGATAATTAGGGTTAAGGTAAGGAGGTACAGATTATGATGATAAGTAGAAAATTATTAAAATGTAACATTTATTGAGTAAATTTAATAAAAAGAATTCTCTTCAATAAGAAATTACACACTTGAATATTTATAATAAATATCAGCATATTGATACTATGATCAAAGAAAAAGAGAGATTTTTTTGACATAAATCAAGGTGATATATACTAATAGTATTTCATGCATAAAGAGCCAAAGGTTAACTAACTAAATTTGATCAGATTTGGACTGTATTCTGAGTCACACACTAATCAGTGTGGGAAGAGGGAAGAAATGGTATACAATGTATAAAAATTCATCTAATATTATTAACCAGTGGGTATATGCATGATACAGAAAATGGCAAGCATAAACACTTGAATTAAATGGATCTCTGAGGTCCTGTTTGTACTAATAAAGTCCACAATGGACACAGATACACCACACACAGCAAACAAATATTATGACTGACATGAGATAATAGAAATCAAATGAGTAATATGTTGGAAATCAGTCAACTCTCCCAGTACTGTTGAATATGTGACAATATGAGGACACAAGTAAAATGTAACAAGCTCAAGCCAATAGCCTGGGCAGTAAAGTAGATATGAGCTGGCGCAGAGCCCCAAACCTCAGAGACAGACTAGTCAAAAGCCACTTCAATATGCATCCTAAAGTGATTCCCACCACATCAACTACTGTCGGTAGTTACCCTTGTGGTGCTTGTAAAGTATGTGCACATATACAAAATGTGGACATGGTCACAGGTAAATTTGGTCAGGTCATTAAAATTAAAGAGTTCCAGAAATGTGATCTACTGTATCACATGTCCATGCGATAAGAAATATGTGGGCATGACATCCAGGATGATGAAAGTCAGGATTCTCGAACATCTGGGGAACATACGAAATGCTGCAACAGACATCAACAAGATGAAACAACTGACTACAGTGGCCAGACATTTTCACTCCAAACATTCCGGATGAAAACAAGATCTTAAGGCCTTCTGCCTCGAAAGAATTAAACTTGGCATAAGTGGGGGAGATCTAAAAAGAGCCCTCCAACAAAAAGAGAGTGAGTGGATATTCAGACTGGGCACAGTGAATCCTGGCAGTCTGAATGGGAATATTATTTTTGGTGTCTTTCTTACATAATAATTCTTGTTCCTACTCCTTCTTCCTGATGATCTTTTCATATTCATAATGTCCTTAGATACCTGCTCATTTTTACTTTCTTTATTCATTTGTATTTTACTTATCATTCTCTTTTTTTCTCTCTGTTTTCATAATTTTTACCTAGTCACATAATTTTTCTCTTTTGTGTTATTTATTCATCACTCGTAATATCTATTTTTCTTTTATTATGCCTTACACTTTCATAGATATTTCACCCATCTAATCTTTAGGTTATCACTTAATGTACACCTTGCCATTCACATTTCATTACATTCTCTGTTTCATGGCAGTCTCATTAGTCCCACATATCACTGACTATTGTTCCATATATATTCTCAATACTTACTATACTCTCAGCACAGCACAACTCATCATTTAAAAGAGTTATATATTTTTCTTCTTTGGTTTTTTCCACTAATATAAATGTTCACCTTTTTGTTTTATTCCTCTCCTTTATTCATTTTTGTCTGCAGGTTCCAATATCTTTTTTTCTATTTGGGAATACAGGTCCTTTTGGCATATAACTCTTCCTCATTTTATTATGTTTATACATGGTAATTCCACGTTCTGTTAAACACCCCAACAACCCTGTAGATGTATATATTAGCTGATACTATCTTGCTATGATTGGCTGGTGCATCAGTCACTCATGCATATAGCCCTGTGATTGGGCGCACGCTCTCTAAATTACAGGCTATAGATATCTATTTTCTAAATTAGATTATTAGTCTCCTTCTTTCCACATTCATCAGACGCTATATAATGTGTTTATTTGTTAACTCTATGTTTGTTTTAGCATTCCCATAACTCCTTCTATGCATGCACTGATTAACATTATTCCGCTATGATTGACTGTTACATCTGTCACTCGTGAATACAGCCCTATGATTGGGCGCATGTTCCTTAACTACGAGAAGCAGCAGTGCAGTTCAATGATCAGGTGATCAAGCCTTCCCGGCGAAACGCGCGTCCTGTGACAGCATTCAGCTCTGGATCTCACACACACAGCAACTAAGCACAGTCGACTTTGACACAGGTATCTTTACTATCACTCAGATGCGCTCTCTCATCTGGGTCCTTAGTCTGTGACTCCCTCTGCAATGCCCAGCTAGTACCAGGGCTCAGACGCAACTACTTCTCAGAAAGCAGAAGTGCTTTACTGTTGTTTCTTCTGAGGCCACGCAGCTGCCACTCTCTCATTCCCAGTTTGATTGACTGGGAACAGTGGAAGTGACTCAGTGCATATCTCTCACTTCAGACCTTGCTCTTTTCATCAGAACACTTATATATTTACCTTCTAGACATTCTCCATTGAGGTATACTCTGCACTGATTTGCCCTATAGACGGGACTTTGTTCTGGAATGAGCTTGTTACATTTTACTTGTGTCCTCATATTGTCACATATTCAACGTCACTGGGAGAGTTGACTGATTTCTAACATATTACTCATTTGATATCAATTATCTCATGTCAGTCATTGTATTTGTTTGCTGTGTGTGGTGTATCTGTGTCCATTGTGGACTTTATTAGTACAAACAGGACCTTAGAGTTCCATTGTGACAGCATTCAGCTCTGGATCTCACACACACTGCAACCCAACACAGTCGACTTTGACACAGGTATATTTACTATCGCTCAGATGCGCTCTCTCATCTGAGTCCTCAGTCTGTGACTCCCCCTGCAATGCCCAGCCTGTACCAGGGCTCAGATGCAGCTACTTCTCAGAAAACAGAAGTGCTTTACTGTTGTTTCTTCTGAGGTCACGCAGCTGCCACTCTCTCATTCCCAGTTTGATTGACTGGGAACAGTAGAAGTGACTCAGTATGTATCTCTCACCTCAGACCTTGCTCTTTTCATAAGAAAACATATATATTAACCTTCTAGACATTCTCCAATGAGGTATACTCCACATTGATTTGCCCTATAGATGGGACTTTGTTCTGGAATGAGCTTGTTACATTTTACTTTTGTCCTCATATTGTCACATATTCAACAGTACTGGGAGAGTTGACTGATTTCCAACATATTACTCATTTGATATCTATTATCGCATGTCAGTCATAGTATTTGTTTGCTGTGTGTGGTGTATCTGTGTCCATTGTGAACTTTATTAGTACAAACAGGACCTTAGAGATCCATTTAATTCAAGTGTTTATGCTCGCTATTTTCTGTATCATGCATATACCCACTGGTTAATAATATTAGATGAATTTTTATACATTGTGTACCATTTCTTCCCTCTTCCCACACTGATTAGTGTGTGACTCAGAAAACGGTCCAAATCTGATCAAATTTTGTTAGTTAACCTTTGGCTCTTTATGCATGAAATACTATTAGTATATATCACCTTGATTTATGTAAAAAAATCTCTCTTTTTCTTTTGATCATAGTATCAATATGCTGATATTCATCTAAAATATTTAAGTGTGTAATTTCTTATTGAAGAGAAATCTTTTTATTAAATTTACTCAATAAATGTTGTTTTAATAATTTTCTACTTATTATCTGTACATATTGTCTTAAGAGTGCACCTACAAAGACATATTTGTCTTTTCTTTAGTTTTTGTTCATCACAATAACTTTCCTACATATGTATTGCACAAATTTTGTAGGTGCATCACCAACCCAGCGTCATGCAGAATTTAGTGTATGTGATAGACCATTATGTTGGTATTTACTAATTTAATCTAAACCCTATGTGTCATATTCTTAATTTATTTGTGTATTACTTGTGCGGACTTCTTTTGCCACACTACAGATTATGATGATCCAGGAGAAAGGTTAGATTTCAAGTTTAAAGTCAGGTACACAGGATACAAAATAAAAAGGTCCAGACTAGGCAAACCTAGGAGAAAGGTAAGGATTCAGGGCCAGTTTTGGGCCCAGTCGCTAGATGTGTATGCTCACTCCCAGTGTATGCAAATTTGGAACACACCCAGCAAGGCAGGTGATTGCACGGCAAGGCAAAGGTACACCCACTATGTCTTGGCGTGTGCTCACTTTGTGTATGCAGATGTCCACCAACCTGTCTTAAGATACCCACTTGTGCACGTCATCTCCAGGAAGTGTATACAACCATCGGTACATCAGGTACCATCGGGAGCATTTGCAGTGCTTGTGGTTGCCTTTACCCTACCGCAAGCACTCCTAGCACTTCAGTGTAAAAACGAGCCAGGTGACATGTACTATGATGCTGCTTATTAATTATGCATGCCTCTGAAGCTACATTGAAACACTCAGGCATGCCTGCATTCGCACCTCCCTGGCCTGCCCCTGTTACCACCCACAAACAGCCTCTCCTGTCACTCATTCCACTGGGCTGTCTTTGCTTGGCTAGCGATTGCTTCCCGATCACTCAGACTAGTTTGCGCACGAGCACTGTGATGGATACGCATGTGCACATTAGCAAACATCGCCAGCAACAAGCAAACACTTGCTAGTGACAGGGTCTGAATTTGGCACTCAGTTCCAAGTTTTGGTACACAGGATTCAAGACAACAGAGACACTGAACAAATTTCAGTGCTGCAAGAAATATAGGCCCTCATTCAGAGCCGCACGTTAACAACAGTACGCTCGTTGCGTTCCGATGTTGACTAACCGCGCATGCGTCGGTGTTACACTGCGCATGTGCGTACGGCAGATTGCGAGCTTTTTTTCTCTCGTTCCTAAAATAGCATACAGGAAGTGACATGTCAAATGTGATTGACAGAACAGGGCGTTTTTGGGTGTTGACGGGGGTGTAGATGAAAAAACGCAGGCGTGGCGAGGCGTTTTTGGGGCGTACATACATTAGCAGATGCGAACGTCAAATGTGTTCGGACCGTCTCATACGTCACTGGAACATCCGCTTTCCCTTCAAAATGCTCGCACAGCTTAGGGTCAGGATTACTCGACCACATTGGCGATGGCCTTCTCCTCCGTCCCGGGACTCAACGATGGTGCTGCGATTAATCGCGGCTGGTCAGTAAAGTAATTAGTGTTGGATTGAAAACCGGCTTGGTATGTGTTTGGAAAGCAGTTTATTGGGATAGCACAAAAGCGTACGCAGGTGGAAATCAGAGCTGCTAAAGTCATGATTACACAATCAATTAGCATACATTTTTGGTGTTTTATTTTGGCCACAATTTGTTGGTTATGGCCTATTGTAACAATAATGTCATCATGTTTTAATTAGCTCCCCTTTTTTTTGGTTTACTGTGGAATTTGCATCGCTATGTGATTTTTTAAACGTTCCTTAAAGAGGCCTTTTTTTTTTTTTAAGAGGGTCAGTTTTTGCCTTTAGGGCCAGGATTAAATGTAACCCATTTGTACAATAATGTCACAATACAATGTCAGTTTTTTGTTTTAAATTTATTGTTTAAACACAAACAAATTGGCCTAATATTTTGTTGCCTTTTTTTTGTGGCAAAGATATTTGTAAAAAAAAAAAAAAAAGCCATAACTGGTAACATAAACGTAAATACCAAAATTTAAAACATTTCACAAGAAAGGAGAGGGAAGTTTTGACCAGAAAGGAATATGAGCCAAGCACAGAAGGAGTGTGGGAAAAGTCGCCATTGCTGTCACCGTTTTCTCGCCCATTTGGCTGGGTGAGGGTGGGCGCCAGACCGGGTCCGGGATGCCATCGGGCTGGCCTGTCCAGAGGCAGATGTTGTGGCCTCTGGACTAGGCACAGGGCTAGGCACATTTGGAGGATTGGCTGATGTTGTGCCAGAGGTGGAGGATCCGGATGTTCCGGCAGGAAGGGAGGTTGGCTCCACCATGTGCTGGCGAACGAGCTGCTCCAGGGCATCGGCGATGCGGATGTTGGCCCTGGTATTTTCCGCCAGGGCCTGAGCAATGGTCACGTTGGCCGCAGCATTTTGCTCCAGGGCCTCAGCCACCCGTATCAGACTGGCGTCCATCCTCTGCAGAATCTCCGTATGGAAATCCGATTTAAAATTGAGTTCTGTGAGGAGGCCCACTGCCTGCGAGGGGGCACGCCCTGGACTGGCTTCTGCAGGGTCCTCAGCCGGATGTACTGGTTCCTCCCCTGCAGAGCCAGCAGAAATTCTGCGGCCAAGGCTCCCCTCTGGAGCAGACTCATCCGCCTCTGTCTCTGTTAGGAAAAATGCGAAAAGACTCACATTAGAATCTACATATTGGCACAATAGCATTTCAGAGTTGGTGACATCACAAGACTTACCTTGGCCAACATGAGGAGCCGCAAAGTCTGGCATGTCCGTATCCATGTTGGACACGCCAAACACCTCCACAGCCTGCACACACCCCTGTGCCAGCTCTTCTAAGTCTGTCAACTCCAATGACACAGGGGTGGGACCCCCACCTGTCCCCCTTGCATGCCTAGCCCTGTCGGCAAGTTTTTGCTTGAGACGATATTTGAAGTCTGCCCATCTGTGGAATGAAATTGGAACCATTATCCTTTTTTTTACAATGGGGTTTGTTTATAGGATGGGAAAGTGTTTACTTACCGCCGTTTGACATCCCGGGCTAGACGGACATAATCACCCACCCTATTGACAGCAACGGCGACCTCCTCCCACATTCTCCACTTCTGGCTTTGGCTCATATTCCTGGCTGCCTGGGGCAGGATGTCAATGCACTTCTGGATCAAAACCTCCATCTCCTTGCTTGTGAAATGTGGCTGCCTTTTTTTTTTGGCAGCTTTGGCGGGTTGACTGGGGCCAGCAGTCTCTTCCATGTCATCCTCCTCACCTATTTGGGTAAATATGCAGATTTAGCCACTTCACAACTTGCACAATATTATGTTTTAAAAGAATCATTGAGACAAAATGCATGAAGGCCTTACCGCCGGAATTTTGGCCATTGTTTCCCTTGTCTGAAGCCATGTCTCTGCTTCCAGAATTAAATCAACCAGAAATTAAATGTGATTTCGTGACGTATTTATACATGCGTCCTTAGTTTGCGGCCGCATCATTGATTGTGCGTCCCTATGATTCATCCTTAATTTGTGCGGGAAAATAAACACTATTTATGGCTTGGTGTGTGTGGAGTCGAGGTTGCGTTGTTGGATTGTTGGCGGTTAAGTTGGTTGGATTTGGTTGTTTGCGGTTGGAGGATTTGGCGGTGTTTGTATTTTTTTTGGTTTGCTACAGTTGTTTTGGTTTTCCGTTCGCATTTTTTTGGTTTATTTTTTGCCATCGTTTCCTGATTTGGTAAGTTTTGTGCAGTCTAATTTGTGGCCAATTGGTGTCTACTTCTGGTTTTTTGTTTTATATTTTTTTTTAACACTAATTTCATCTATTTTAGTTTGTTTTGGCTTTCGGACCCAAAGACCTTTTTGAGGGAAATCTTCTATATTCGATTTTGGTAAGTCCATTATTTTTCTTGCATTTGCGAACTAATTAACGTATTTTTGACTGTTGGTGTAGTGACTTGCATTTGCGAAATAATTAACGCATTTTTCTAGGCTTATTCATCATGTAAACCAGTTTTGCTTTTCCCTTTTCCATTTTTGGGGTCCATTTGACCCCTATTTGACGTACGGTGTGCAATGTCGTTTTCATCGATGGCCAAATGTGTGTTTCGCCTATTTTATGTGTTGGCTTGCACCAATTTGACAAACATAAAATCACCCTCTAAATTTTTGATGTCTCATTTTTGGCTTTTTTACAGTTTATACGTATCATGACAATACCCCGGCATGTAAGCAGCTATGGATGGTATCATAAAGCTAAGTTGTTTTATGTTACTTTTGGGGTGGCTCAAAAGCCTTACATTGTAAACTTTGAATTTCAGGTAGATCTGGGGCGAATTGTTCTGGCCCTGCTCCCGGAAGACGACCAACCTCAAACTCGTCCCAGGCGTAGGCATCGTAGGCATGCAAGGCCCCAGATATTTCGAACACGTGTCACCCTTTTTGGAATGCCCGATGATGAGGTTTTAAGATGCTACCGTCTACCTCCCAAAATCATCATAGACACTCTCTCATTAATAGAAAGTGATCTTGAGCGGCAAATTGACAGTCCAACAGCAATACCACCACTGATGCAATTTATGGCGGTGTTACATTTCTGTGCCTCAGGATCGTTTCAAACAACGGTGGGAATAGTGGCGGGCATCTCCCAATCCTCCTTTTCCCGGATCCTGAGGGCAGTGATGGAGGCACTTTTCAAGCACCTCCATCATTTTATTAAAATGCCTTTGGATATGGGTGCCCTTAGTGTGGCCAAGGCCAATTTTTACCAAATAGCTGGCTTCCCACACATCATAGGGGTTGTGGATGGTACTCACATACCACTTCAGCCTCCAGCACGGCTGGAGGCAATATTTAGAAACCGTAAACACTATCACTCCCTGAATGTAATGGTGGTATGTGATGCCTCCCTCCAGATCCTGTCCCTGAATGCTAAATTACCAGGAAGTGCTCATGACTCCTTCGTCATCCGGCAATCAGGGATATGGCAGAAATTAACCAACCTACAAGCTGGTGATGCATGGCTTCTGGGTAAGTGGAGACCTTTAGTACATAACAATGTTAAGCTTGATACACAGTGTTCCTGATGTTGTCTATTTTTTTTCACAGGAGACAGTGGATACCCTTGCATGTCCTGGCTGCTCACTCCTTATTTGGCTCCCACACCAGGGCTACAAAGTGTGTATAATTCCGCACTTACAGCCACCAGGCAAGTGGTGGAGCGCTGTATCGGCCTTTTAAAAGGCCGATTCAGATGCCTCCACCGCTCTGGTGGCGAGCTCATGTATGTGCCGGATATGGTGTCTAAAATTGTGGTCCTGTGTGGGATATTTCACAACATTGCCATAAGGAGTGGTGTCCCAATGCAGCCAGAGGATGCCTTACCTGAGGATGGCCCCCCCGAGGTTGGTCGGAGGTCAGTATGTGGGGGGGCCATACGCGATGATGTGGTGGCCAGATTTTTTAGGTAAGTTGTAACAAAACTACAGTGTTTATACCTAATGTGTTTGTGTTTGTTTGCGAACATCTAATTTTGTGTTTTTTTTCTCACCATCTTCTGTTTGTTCACATAATCTTTGGCACTCCAACGCTCACTACTTCCTGCTACCCTTACCAAACCTGGATCTGGTCCTTTTGGGCATATATTCTGGAACCCATATCGCAACGCCATGTTTGTGGAATCATGTTGGCATGGTCCTTCGTCAACCAGTTCTTGATTTTTTGTTTTTATTTAATTATTTCTTGGTATGTGTTGTATTTGAATTTATCACTGTGTTCTTTTTTTGGGAGTGACCACTTTGTTTTCTCTGTTATGTTGTGAATAAATGTTTGGAGAGTGAAATGGTCTTCCTTTTTTGGGACGTTAACAGCAAGTGTAACCAGGTTAACACAAGTTACATTTGACTAAGGGGTAATCCAGTATTGACGCCAGTTGAGCTAAACTGAAATATGTTTTCAGCTTCCCAACCCACACCAAAAGGAAGCCTGGCCCAACCTTGGGATTTGTAAGATTGGCCTAAGCAGCTTGCGCACCAACTAGGAACCTGTAAAATGTAGAAATATGTAATTGACACTACACCCAAAAAGGGAAATGACATTGTTACTGTTATGTGTTGCTTGTGTCTGTTTGACATACAAAGACAAAACACAATCTAACTTTTAAAAAAGGGAAATCCTTGCAGGAACAGTCTACTTATGTCATGCTAAACTATCTTGGTTTTGGATTTAAAAAATGAGCCAGAACGTATATTTGTCTGAATAAATTTATTTTGAAAAGTTAACAAAAATAAAAAAACTACTGGCGAAGGAGGCCAGACAGCCGGTCGAGGGCCACCAGAATGCCAATTACATGTTGGCGCATCTGGCCAACACAATCCGCCACCTCTTGCCGACGCCTCTGTTCCTCTGTGGGTGAGAAAAGTGTGTGGGTTAATACAACAATAGGGAATCCACATTAAAAAAACAAAAACACAACGAAATCACTCCTAAACCTAAAAAAAAAAAAAGGGGGTGCTGGCAAAAATACAAGGCCTATGTACAAATTCCCACAGGTGTGATATGTGTATGTTGAAATCACCAGGAAGAGGTAAAGGCAAACTGCAAAATCACCAAAAGTCAAGCCACAAAAACACGAAGAAAGGCACGACACATGATTACATACAAACAGTTTGTGCTTTAAAAAAAAACAAAATAAAAACATACCGGGAGCCAAAACGGGAGCTCCGGAAATGCCTCCATGATCCTCCTTGGAGGATCCGTCATTCCCCAAAGAATGGGGAGGAGTTATGATGGACTCCGGGGAGGGGGTAATTGGAAGAGGGGTGGGTGGAGGAGAGGGGGAAGTGGGACGGAGGGGAAGGAGGCCCGACATTTCCGGGAGAGGGTCTGGGAAGGATGGGGAGGAGTGGGGAATAGGGGAAAGATTTGGGGTGGAGTGTTGGCTGGGGGTTGGGGATAGTGGCCGGGAACGCCGTCTGGACGGACGGTGACGGCGGAGTCTTGGCTGTCCCCCTAAAATATGTCAAAGAAATTGCGGTTAGTTTATGGACAAATCCGGGGACCAAAACTAAAAAAAAAAAACAACCCAAAAAATAAGCCAAATAGGAGTAGAATGAATAAATCAGAAATAGAGGGAAAACATGCACACGCAGATATGAGTACAAATAATAAATAGGACAGACAGGAAAACATGCACACGCAGATATGAGTACAAATAATAAATAGGACAGACAGGAAAACATGCACACGCAGATATGAGTACAAATAACAAAAAGGACAGACAGGAAAACATGCACACGCAGATATGAGTACAAATAATAAATAGGACAGACAGGAAAACATGCACACGCAGATATGAGTACAAATAATAAATAGGACAGACAGGAAAACATGCACACGCAGTTTGCCCCACAAACACAAACATTAAAACCACAATACATAACACTTACTTTCCAGGATCTGCATGCGAAAGCATGCCAGCAAGCGGGGCGTTCGCCGTTGCAGGTCGGACCACCTGCGCTCCAGCTGCCCGATGTTGCGGCGTGAGCCGAAGGACCGCAGGCGGGACCGTGCCTCCGCATACGCGGAGCGCTTCTGCCGGTTGGTGATGGGTTGAGGTTGGCTGGTGATCCGGCGATCCATGACCTCCGTAAGCACCAGCAGCTCTCATGATGGCAATGGTGTTTTTCTTAAAAATCATTTTTGATAAAGTGTGTAAAAATTTTCTGATTGGCTAATGTATTTTGGAAATTAACAGGAGCAATTTTATTGGTTAGTGTATGAGTCATGTGTTCGACAGGGCCAGAAATCTCTGGAGAGTTATGATAGGCTTGATGCAGTGACATGCGTAAGCAAATTTAAATAAAGAAATGAACCCAGGGAAATATGCGGGGATCCACAGCAATAGAACAATTGTTTAATTGTGGTTCACATGTTTTTTGAACAATAAAAGCGAATGTTTCATCCGTACGTATTCTGCGGGTAAACACAAACACGGACAAGAGTAAAGTTTCTTGCATTGTGTTGAAAAAAAACAAACAATTAAGCTAATTGATACATTGATTGGCATTATACGATTGATGGAGGTAGGCAGAATAAAGGAGCAGGTAATCGACATCTGACAAGGCCACTTCCTGTTTATACTTGTGCGTGCGTTCCTTTCAAGCCATTTCGGGGATGTACGCTCGCTATTTCATACGCTCGTTAGTTAGAGGAGGGGTCGTCAGAGTTTAGGGAGGAATTTTAGATGCGAACGAAAATACGAGCGAGCCATTGAATTTAAATATTTTTGTACGTACGCCTAACGTACGTGCGCCCGCTTGCGAGTGGGTCTGAATGAGGGCCATAGCCTGGTAAAGACTATTAACCTAGCATCTCCATTTTATATTACCTTGTCACTTTGCATGTGCATGAAAGACCTACACAAGCCCTGGACTAGCATCCTGTGTGTTAAGCCTGTTGTAATCTTTTAAACTCTGGCAGCAAAGTGTGGCTTCATGGATTGATGTCTTTGCACAAAATACTGAGTGGGCAATGGGCTGATTCTGAGTCAGATGCAGTTACATTGATTTTTATGTCTTTTGCTGCAGTCGCACCTGTGACTTATGCTAATGCCACTGCAAAGCCCTTTTCTGATGTACATCCATGCCTCTGAATGTGCAATGACTGGGATGCCTGCTATTAGAGTCCATAGACACAGAAATATCATTGGTGCTTCTTTAGAATTGCCATTGGTCACACCATCAAAACTTGCACCAGCCTTACGACAGGTACAGTTTTTTCCGTTAGAGAATAGCCTTCTATGTGCATCTCTGTACACAACTGCTTTCAGCAACATGCCTGCAATAAGCTTGTATCACTCCTATAAGGAGCATCTGTTTAGTCACCCACTGATACCTCCCAGTCACCATCCAGGAATGCCCCATACATTTCTGTTACTGTGCATTTAACTTTGTACTGCATCTCTGTATGGCACGGTGTGACTTAGACATATTTGCATACAAAAAACATTGTTACACTACGTCCAACATTGCCACTGCATCTAATCAGTATAATGTCTGCCAGTTTTATCAAGCTTGTGACACTGTAGCCTACATTTTCTGTTCCCAGCTGACAGGAATGGAGCCTGGTGAGCTTATGTGCTGCTCTTCCATAAACTTCAAGGTTAAATGTGTTGTTCATTCAGAGATACTTTTCTGCATACCATTGTTGTATTACATCATTATTTGAGATACTGTCACCATCCTGGTAGCTTAAAAAAGCCTCACCATTCTCTTATAAAGTCTAATTAACAAGTTATTTATGATCTGATCACAGAACAGCATTTACTGGATGTTTTTTGTTTTGAGACTGTTGTGTTTGATAATCCTAGGAAATCAGCAGATTCTGATATTGTGAAAGCACCTCATCTGGCACCAACAGTCATTCCAAGGTCTGATTCACTTAGATCACATTTTCCTCCTTTCCAGTGTTTGTACTGAAACTCTTGACTATCTTGGCATGCTATTAAGCATTGCTGCCAAAGAAAACTAGAGCAACACTCCATTCAAAAATCTACTTAAAAATCTATCAATTAATGAATACTGTTGTAGCCATGCTAAAATGATCAAATAATAATAATAATAATAAATATATACAAAATAAACCAAAAAATACAAATACATTAAAAAATTTCAGATGAAAATGATGAAAGCATCCATATATTAATAGCATGAGTGACATATTTCTCTGATGCCATTGTCTGAGCATAGCACATTATATAGCAAATTAAAGGTCTTGGTACATAGATTTGCAGAAACATATTAACATTGTAATTGGTTGCTTAATTTCAGAGTTATGTGGAAACACGTCCACCTGTCATTTACATTGCATCACCATTGTGCCAAATAGGCAGTACCTGTGGAAATGGCCAGTGGACTTGGAACTGAGAAATTCGTTAGGAGTCCTCACTTCTGACAGTCTGACCAGTGGGACCCCTCATTTTATTTATTATCCTCTGATCGTCTTGGTTCTGCCTAATTGGAACCAGATTTACTGCATAAACACTGCCACAGAGTGCGGGTCCATTTTACTGAAAAAACAGCAGCACTGACTTATGATCACAGCACTGCCTAACAACTCTAATGGTGCTCGCCAGCATACACCACCAGTTATATAACCCAGCCAGGACTACTGCAGGAACAGCCCGCAGGTGCTTTCCTCCTGTGCAAAATTCATTGTCAGCAGTGCTATCAATTAGGATCAACCTAATCCCCCCACATCAGTACCTCTAAAGGGTTTGACCTCCAGGTGTTCAGCGGTTTCAAATACATATACTGTACATATGGGCTGCAAAGACTAACCAGGTCAATAATGATTTCTATTGCTTGATTCAAGCTACATAACACACTGAACTTACATATGTGTTACTAGAAATACAATTTATCATCCGGAGATAACTCAAGGCTTTATACACATTTTAACTACAATGCTCAGTCAATTAGGTTCCTGTATTCTACTCATTATAAAATAATTCTACATATTTTATACAAGGCGACAGATTGATCTTATTAGATATCACAGTTTAATGTTGCAGTTTTTATCTTAAATGTTGTGCCAGTAATATTATTGCAGAATACTCTTTACTGTTTTATTCCATATTTCCAGTAACAATTTAAACTGTCCCTTGCAGTTAACAGAATTTTGGTTTACTGAAGGTTCCCACTCATCCTTTTGTTATTGTTATTCTTTTTGGTATGTCATTATATGTATTTAGTGATCCAATATATTAAATTTCTCTATTTTTCATATGATACATACTACAATCCATTCAACTAGATTCATGCTTTGTCTGTCAAAGCTCCCAATCAGTTGTTTTTTTATTTATCACTTTATGACAATACCCTCAAATTACAGACTCATTATCTCCATTATATCCTGAATAACTAGTATCCATAATATCCTCCATAACTAAAGTGGTTAACGCCAGTACAAAATTATAGAACCCTCTAAAAAAGTGCAAGCCTGGGTAATACTGAATGAATGTGTTGGAAATGTAAAAAATGTTGATATAACCAATCTCCGACACTAGTAAGGGCTGCATGGATCAAGACAGATAAATTGGAGACAGCTGGCTATGGCTTTTCTCTATTAAAAGACATAACTGGCAATGGATTTTCTCTATTGAAGGACATTACTAATACTGTACATTGGGGATGTGGGTCCCTGTTTTCCATTGGAAAATAGCATGCCATGGGCAGTAGATTTTAAAACATAACTTCTAAGCTCTTTTCATGTGGAATATGACTACATATAGTAGTGAGGTAACATCTAAAAAATACTTGCTGAATGGAAAATTTAAGTTTTTTTAAAACAAAGTTTTTTCCATGCCAGATGCTTGTTTAGTTTATTAAGCAGTTAACAAATGATCAGTTTATGCTTAAGCTTAATATTATTGTAATTTATAAAATTAATCTTAATGTACATGCATTAAGTATAATATATTTTGGTGTTCTGAAAACTTTTCAAACTGTTGTGCTGAGAGTGTGGTAGTACTGTAATTGTACTTCTAACACTGACTTTCCATATATTTTTACAATAGCAAATGTATTCCTAGAGTAGGCATTGTCTTGCCATTTATAATATTACAGCTTTCACAATTCCTTCATATAACTTTAAAATCAGTAATCATACATGATACATTTCTAATATTTACAATTAGAAATTGTTTTTCATTTTGTTTTAGAGTTTAACAGTTAAATATATTTATAATTTATTTTTTTATAAAAACATTTTTTTAAGAATTTGTATGCAGCTCAATTTGTTTTTATATATTTTTATTTATCAAAATTATTTGTTCTAATTATATGATCTTGTGAGGCAGAAGGAGTAAGGGAGTTAGTTTCCTGAAATGAACAATAAACTAAACACAAAGCTTTGCAGAAAAGCTATCTAAAAATAAATGTGCTTAGGGATCATGGATCATGTACTGTGCCCTTCAAAAGCAGCAACATGATTTATGCCTTTAGATATTTTCAATAATATATTGAGCATGATTTGTGCCTTTAGATAAGTTCACAATAACTCATTGAGCATGCTCTAGTAATCTTTAGTGACTAAACATGCTTTGTGTTGTGCTCCGATATCATGTGTAATCATAACTTTCATCAGCTTAGCAGAAGGCAGTCATCATTCTTAAGGAGATAACAGTGTGACAGGATATGACTGCAATTATTGTTATTATTCAGATGTGAACCATTTATGCAAAATGTATGCCTGTTTAATGGTAATCCTTCATATATATATATATATATATATATATATATATGTATATATATATATATATATTCTCTGTTGAATTTCCAATTTATTGAGTAAAATTACATTAATTCAAGTTGCAGAAATCAGTATCAGCTAAAAGCTGTATTGCCGATTTATTGCTACTAATAATACTAAGAATAATATATTTTTGTTTCACTTTTTTTAAAACAAAAACTAGACAATGGGTGCTTTAGTTTCCTGACTGTCATTTCACAGTGTCTTGTAGAATGTAAGCCAATTATTTTATACAAAAAAACTAGGCAGAGTCACTGAGCGGTACGTACATACAGACAAAGATCTCGGAAAGTTGCAAAAACACTTACTGCAGGTTTAATAATAAACAAGACGGCAAAGTGAGGACCATATAATGTTATTTGAATCCCAAAAAACATGGTAGAAGAAAGTCCTGAAAATGTCCAATTTGGCTAAATTTAGTTTCCATGTTTTTAATACTTCATTCTCTGCAGAAATTACTGTATGCAAAAAAATCTACATTGTTATTGTTAACAAAATTTGCACTCAACAAGTAGGCACCATTCACAAGCAAACATACTTGTTTTCACTAATAATGCTATCTTGCTTTATGATTTGTGAATTGTCTGTTACAGAAAGCATTTATTAGCATGTTGTCATATAAATGCTAAAATTTACCTTTAGTAGTATATTTACTAAAGTGCAGGTGTTTAGAAGTGGAGATGTTGCCCATAGCAACCAGATTCTATTTAAATACACAACAGAATAAACACTGTGCACTGGGGTTCCAACTGTGAGGTGGGATGTGATGCTGAATGAGGGGGGTGTCTAGCCTCCTAGTGATATCAGACAAATACAATAACAATATATTTAGCGCACAGTCCCTATAGAAGAAATAAATGTATGACAGGTGTGGTAAATGTCAATACTGTGTATGATTTATTTATATTGACACATATATAAATGCATACATAGATGTAAAAGAGTAAGGGCTCTGCTGTTCCTCCCCCAGGGATGGGGAGGATGAGTGGAGAAGCCTGTAGAGTTACTTGCTACCTAATGGGTAAGTGAGGGGTGTATGTTGGAATCAATCTGTCTCTGTGGACAATGCGGTGTCCCGCTGTTGTCTGTGCTGATAGAGTCACTGTATAGCTATATGTAGTGGTGCCCGGGTGGTCTTCGAAACAGGTAGGAGACCACTGGGGCTGTGGGGCTCGGTGTCTGGACTAATAAGTCTGGGCTGTGCCTGGACCCAAGTGTCCTCTAGTGAAATAGGAGACTCCAGGGTCCTGGTATGCAGCCTGACACTGCTGTATCCGGGGAGGGGAGAGTCAGTCCATTACCTCTGCTGGTCTCAACCTGGCTGACCCCTCCTCTACAGATTGCTCACCTTCCACACACCACCTGTTATGGCTGGATCCCTCCTAGCAGGTAAGTTAGCTCTCAGCTCATATATGTACTGTTATCATGCAGTACATCAATTTGTAATTATATGACCCAGAGTGGGTGCTACTATTATGTAGCAATAATTCACCTCTTAATTCACATAGAATATTTTTTCACTTCTCTATTCGTTTGTATATTATTTACGTCATTTTAATTCTTTTACATTTCATTAACACTTATTGAGTTATCTTTACACATCTATCCTTTTACACTTCACTATCACCTTTTCTCCCCTTTTCGTGTGATGCCCTGGGGATGGTCCTTGGCTGGAATTTTTTGGGGTGCCTTGCTTCTTGGATGTGAATCCCTTAATGTTAGGGACGCTGGTATAGAGAAGCCTTGACATCGGCCCAGCGCTTATTCATATATTTGCAAATGTATGTAAACCAATACCACTGAATTTCTATTATCATGTAGGTTTCAAGTATTTTTGATTTATCTGCAGTGTGCTGGGGGGCAATTTTCTTTTTTCTGTGTTCAGTGTAAACCCCACCCTTTACAAGCACCTGTAGTATATTATTAAGCTGATTGAGCAACTACCATATTTTGTGCTTGCAGTTTGGAGGCATGGAGGGAGTCAGCATTAGGAGGAGGTGCTGATCCTTATAGTGCCATGTGGAGGTTTTTTAGGGTACCTCCAAGGAAAGTTAGCTCTCAGCTCATACATGTACTGTTATCATGCAGTACATCAATTTGTAATGATATGACCCAGAGTGGGTGCTACTATTATGTAGCAATAATTATTTTTGGGTAAGCATTTGGGAGTGGGGCCCCCGGGGTTGTTCTGACTGGGCCTTTCTCATGGCATCACCACTTAATTCACATAGAATATTTTTTCACTTCTCTATTCGTTTGTATATTATTTATGTCATTTTAATTATTTTACATTTCATTAACACTTATTGACTTATCTTTACACATCTATCCTTTTACACTTCACTATCACCTTTTTTCCCCTTTTCATGTGATGCCCTGGGGATGGTCCTTGGCTGGAATTTTTTTGGGTGCCTTGCTTCTCGGACATGAACCCCTTAATGTTAGGGATGCTGGTATAGAGGAGCCTTGACGTCGGCCCAGCGCTTATTCATATATTTGCAAATGTATGTAAACCAATACCTCTGAATTTCTATTATCATGTAGGATTCAAGTATTTTTGATTTATCTGCAGTGTGCTGGGGGGCAATTTTCTTTTTACTGTGTTAAGTGTAATCCCCGCCCTTTACAAGCACCTGTAGTATATTATTAAGCTGATTGAGCAACTACCATATTTTGTGCTTGGATCCCTCCTAGACCTGTCCACTTGTCTGCGCATCCTGTTTGGCATTCCTGGGCTGTGTGGTCCACTCATCCTCCCCATCTCAGGGGGAGGAACAGCAGAACCCTTACTCTTTTACATCTATAAAAAATAAAGTAAACGGAGACCCACAGTCCTCCACTTGTCATTTTCTGAGCCTGCTATGGTGATTCGAGTGTTTTCGTGACCTGATATCCGGACTGAATGACATCTTTGCACAGGTCAGGTATCTTACTTGCTCCCACTGCATTTTTTTGGTAAATATGTTTTTACCTATGTTGTTACCCACATGGTATAAGTCGCTTGTGGAAAATTCCTCGGAGGGACAAGAGAACCAGGGTGACAGGTCCAACAGCCTGAAAGATACCTTTACATGTATTTAAAGATATTTGTTTCCTGTAAGTAGGGTACGTCCATATGTACGGTGGAGGTGAAGGGTTCGCTACCCCTCAGGGTGGAGGATTACTGGGGAAAGAAACCTTTATAAACAGAATAAGACACTCATTTTTGTGAGTTGGGTATGCTACACTCTTAGATAATACAAGAATTACATCTGTATATTGATTAAAGAAGAAGCTTGTATTTTATATTATGATATTGGACCATGAGTTTTGTTTGGTCTTTTTTTCCAGTAAATACTGGTACAATAGAGGATTTGGAACAGAGGAGAGTCTAAGGAGAGGAGAACTATTTCACCAGATTTGAAAACTCTGATAAGAAAATTTCATCTGTGTCTGGACACATTAACAATAAGTATATGTGATTATTATAGAGAGAACATTGATGATTATCCCTGTCTTATATTAATGTCTATCACCTTGTTTCCCACTATATCCAAATTTTTTGTGCTCTTTTTCATCTATGTATGTATTTATATATGTGTCAATATAAATAAATCATACACAGTATTGATATTTACGACACCTGTCATACTTTTCTTTCTTCTATAGGGATTGTGTGCTGGATATATTGTTATTGTATTTGTCAGATAATATTTAACATTTAACTAGCACCTTCAAGAAAAGGGGTGGGGAACCTTTCTTCTGCCGAGGGTCATTTTGATATATATAACATTATTCATGGGTCTGGTGCAGGCCACACCCCCTCAGTGTGATGTCACATGGGGTGAGAGGCTACAATCACTGGTGATTTCAGCAATGCTTGGAGCCACCTGAGGATGCTACGGGGAGCTGTAAGGGCAGCAGTGTGGCTGTCTGAAGCATCCTAAGGATGCTTCGGGCGGCACTGCTGCATAGATTCTGGCTGCATGGTGCCATTCTAGGCACCCTGCTAGCCAGATGAGGTGAGCAGTAAAAAGCCCAGAGTGCCAGTCCAAATGATTCCACGGGCCTTATACAGCCCCCGGGCCTGAGGTTCCCCATCCCTGTTCTAGAAGATAATAGCTAGAATCTTATTGCTTACTATGGGCAACATCTCCATTTTTTAAACTGGAACTTTAGTAAAAATACCCCTTAACCTTAATTTAGTTGTTAATTAGCATCAATGCATGTTTATATTTTAGGCTGGTTCTACGTAAATCTGCTTTTAAATAAAAAATGTATCAAATGCTATGTATTTACAATGTACAATACTTTAAACCTTCCTTCCCTTTTAGTTTCACACAATAGTGTAATAATTTTTTACATTTTATAACATCAATAAGAATTATTGTCTCTATAATTTTGTTTATATTATTATATATTTTAAATATATATCCAAATGAAGCCATGCTCCCTTGATTGAAAATGATTAAAAAAAATCACTCTTATTTGTGTGATAAATAATTGTTAATTGACTTGGTGTAATTGTACTTATTTATTTTTTCATTGGTTTTCATCTTTAAATGTCTTTTGCCATTTGTCATAATTTTAAGTTCTACATCTGTATATTGGCATTGATTCTATTGCAAAATGATATCTAATTGTAAAGCCATATTTTATACTCTCACACCAAGCAATATTGACATGCTTTTATTTAGCATATATTTCATATGCCAAAAACAGATCTTTATATATCTGGTACAATGAGGAATGTCTCTCATGCATGGCCTCGGGCTAGCTTAGTTATGTGCATTCAGAAGGAAATGGTCAGTAAATAAAGCAATTGTACTGTCAAAATTTCCCAGCAGATGTGTCCTCTTTTTCTGGTTCATCAATCTGTGTAGTTCTATTTTTGGATCCTTTCTGTCCTTAAAGTTCAATATAAAATCTGCCCTTAAAAACAGGCAATGGCACAGCATGTACTGTACTGTACAATAAAAAGTCACAAATGAGTATAGGTATTTCAGTCTCTGAATTTGATGGTTGCCAGATATTCTAGGCTTTTCAACAAAGCCTACTATACTTAATATTCTCTGCAACTCAGTGTCTGCACATTTTACAAGATATATATTTTCCCAGTCTGTATTATGATTTCCAAACAAGCTTTTAAAACAAGTCAAAATATATGAAGTACAGTACTGGTACCCATGAACATCTATAATTCATACCTATGAGGCCTTGCCATGGTCACCAAGTATAAAATGTATGGGGATAAATTGGGTCTTCTAGATTGACTTTCAAGGTATAATGTCATATTTGCTAACCTCATGTTTGAACTAACCACAAGCTTTGGCTAGAAGTTTGTACTGTAAACTTTGCAATTTACTAAAATAGCTTTCTGTCACTCAACTGCTAGTTAAGGTGCATACACATGGTCAGATATGTCAGATGAAATATTGAACGAATGAACGATTTGCAAATGATTTGCAAATGATTGAATAATTTTTGACTGTATTAAAATGAATGGAAATCATCCAAAACTGACTGCAAATACATCAGATGTCAGATATTGTTATCTGACAAATGGGAACACGAATCGTTAATCGTTCATCGTTGCACACGTCGGATTTTCCTTCAGATATGAATGATTGAATGATTTTTAAAATAGTTATCATTCAGGTCTGAAGAAAAATCTTACCGTGTGTATGTACACATAGGGTGCATACACACGGTACGATCTGGGAGGTTTCTGTCTGTTTTGTATTTACGTTATACTATTATGTTATCTACATTGTAGATTGGGGGCCCTTTTGCTTCTAAATGACACTGTTAGGTATATGGGTACATGAGTTTTTTCCAGATTGTCAAATTAGTATATGATCGAGATGCATTGGCTTTATAAGATATAAATTTAGGGTGTGCACGGGCCACTTTATATGTTTTGGTTTTGGATCTGTATCTTTCTTCATGTTTTGGATCTGAATTGGTATTGCCAAAACCACCCTTCCGTGTTTTGGGTCCTGGGTTTTGTGTTTTGGATCTGTATTTTTTTGAAAAAAAACATAAAAACAGCTAAAATCACAGAATTTGTGGGTTTTTCGGCTCCTATGCTATTACTAACCTCAATAACATTAATTTCCACTAATTTCCAGTCTATTCTGAACACCTCACACCTCGCAATATTGTTTTTTAGTCCAAAAGGTTGCACCGAGGTAGCTGGATGACTATGTTAAGCGACACGAGTGGGCGGCACAAACATGTGGCCCATCTATGAGTGACACTGCAGTGGAAGACAGTATGGCAGTATCAAAAACTAGGCCCCAAACAGTACATAATGCAAAGAAAAAAAAGAGGTGCAAGATGGAATTGTCCTTGGGCCCTCCCACACACCCTAATGTTGTATAAACATGACATGCACACTTTAACAAACCAATCATTTCAGTACCAGGGTCTGCCACACGGCTGTGGCTGAAATGATTGGTTCATTTGGGCCCCCACAAAACAAGCTGCCAATTAATCTGTCCCTGCACAAACTGGCTCTACGGAGGCAAGATGTTATCCTCATCTTCCTCATCCACCGATTCTTCACCCTCTTCCGTGTTGTGTACATCCTCACAGAGTATTAATTTGTCCTCGCAGGAATCCACCACCACAGGTCCCTCTGTACGTTCTGGAGGCTGGTCTCCCTGGAAGAGTTGATAATGAATTTTTATGAACATCAGCTACTCCACATTTTGTGGAAGCAACCTCCTATGCCTTTCGCTGACAAGGTTCCCGGCTGCACTAAACACTCTTTCGGAGTAAACACTGGAGGGAGGACAAATCAGATAAAATAGTGCCAGTTTGTAAAGGGGCCTCCAAATTGCCTCTTTTTCCTGCCAGCACAGGCAGCACTGTCTGACATCCCTACTTGTATGCTGTCACCAATGTAATCCTCCACCATTCTGTCAGAGGTGACAGTATCATATGCAGTGACAGTAGACATGTCAGAAATTGTTGGCACTTCCTTCAGTCTGGACCAGATGTCCAAACCGGCCCTTGACTTATGACACAGGCGCACACTTGGTGCTGCTACTGTGTTGATGCACGTGCGGCTACAGCTCACACAAGTCACAAACAGAAAAAAAATAGTTTTTAATTTTTTGGAGAACTTTGGGGGTTACACTACCCTTTAAAAGACTTATGGGACACAGGTGCATGCTTGGCGCTGCTCCTTTGTTGATGCACGTGCGGCTACTGCGCATACATTTCACACACAAACACAGAAAAAAAAGAAGAATTGTTTATTTTTTGTGGAGTGCACTTTGGGGGTTACACCACCCTTTAACAGATAGATGCACGCTTGGAACTGCTGCTTTGAGGATGCATGTACAGTGCACACAATTCACAAACAGAGAAGAAAATGTTTCATTTTTGTTGGAGTGCACTTTCGGTGTTACACCACCCTTTAACAGACAGATGCATGCTTGGCGCTGCTGCTTTGAGGATGCACGTACAGTGCACACAATTCACAAACACAGAAAAAAAAATCTTTTTTGGAGTGCACTTTGGGGGTTACAGCACCCTTTAATAGACGAGCCAACCGGCCCTTTACATATGACACAGGCGCACGCTTGGCGCTGCTCCTTTGTTGATGGACATGCGGCTACAGCGCACACAATTCACAAACACAGAAAATATATTTTTATTTTTGTTGGAGTGCACTTTGGGGGCTTATACCACTCTTTAAGAGATGAGCCAGCCAGACCTTTACTTATGGGACACAGGTGCACGCTTGGTGCTGCTCCTTTGTTGATGCACGCGCAGCCACAGTGCACAAAAATCACAAACACAAAAAAAATGTTTTTTATTTTTTTTGGAGTGCACTTTGGGGGGTTACAGCACCCTTTAATGGACAAGCCAGCCGGCCCTTGATTTATGACACAGGTGCACGCTTGGCGCTACTTTGTTGATGCACATGCGGCTACTGCGAACACAATTCACAAACACAGAAAAAAGAAAATAAGTGGAGTGCACTTTGGGGGAGCACCCTGATGCACAGATCACCCCCTGGGCAACACTACAGCACCCCTCTAGGACTACAGCCTTTATGGGACACTGCACAATACAGTCCAGCCAGCCCCTATAGACTTTGGAGTGGACACAGCCCCTATGGACAACTGACTGCACAACACAGCCCAGCCAGCCCCTATGACAGCAGCACAACACAGCTCAGCCAGCCCCTATGGACAACAGCAGCACAACACAGCCTAGTCAGCCCCTATGGACTGAGTGGTCACAGCCCCTATGGACAACAGCAGCACAACACAGCCCAGCCAGCCCAAACTCCCGCCCTCCCTCTTCACTGTCCACAGCCGGACTGAGAAAGGGCGCCGACGCAGGGACTTCTTATAGAATTCAAAACCCGTGAGATCCAGAAGGTGGGATGATGTCGTTTTGCCTCAATTTCAGATCCGAGTCAGGCAGAAAAAGTCGACTCGGATCGGGGGGGGTTCGGTGGGGGGTCAGATTTCAGAAATCTGAACCCACTCATCCCTAGTATACATATAATTACTTTATTCAATAGATGTAGAATTATTATGTGTATACATATATAGGAAGATTTAGATACTTTAACAAGATCTATGTCTGCTATCATGTCTCTATTGTGGGGATTAAGGGTTAATTAGATATAAATGGATACCATTATGTCACAGTGTGCTAGTTATACATAGTTGACTCAGTAGTGTAGAGGTAGTGCTCCGGTTTATAATGCACAATACCGGGTTATTGAGAGTTCAGATCCAATAAGATTGGAAATATTTTTATCCACTTAGTATTATAAAAAAAAATTATTTTAGGCTCTATATTTATTTATTAATTAATTTTGATATGACAGATCAGTTCTTTGTACATTGTTTAAAGCCTTCAAGAATTCAAAACACTAAGTATAGTTTAAGGGATAATGTGTCTCATTCAGACCTGCTCACAAGCACTGATGCGCTCGCAACCGGGTCGATGGTTAGCCCTGTGCATGCACAGCAGTCGCACTGTGCATGCGCAAGCCCCGGAGATAGAGAGAGAAACTCTCTTTCTCTGAGGCTCGCTACCAAAGGGGTGGCTGTCGATGTTGATCGACAGCTCGCCCCTTTTGGTAGGCGGGCCGGGGGGTGGCTGAACAAATGGAGGCATTCCTTTCAGAACGCATGCTGTTTGTGGGTGGCTGCACTGACATCATCAGTGATGTCAGTTGGGAGCTTCCTGCTCAAACAGAGCAGGAAGCTCCCTGGGGCTTGCAGTTGATGAGACAAAACCTTAGGGTCTCATCACAAGCCCCGATGATCAAGACCATCGCGACCATCACCCTGGTTGCTAGCTAAGCTGAGGGTGGTAACCCACAGCTTAGCTTGCGACCTGGAGGCCACACTAAAAAAAAAGAAGCACTCGCCCTCATTCAGAGAGAGCGATCGCTTCTTGCGACCACCTCTGAATGAGGGCCACTGTCTATTTGTTTTATTATGTGTTGCAAGTGAGAATTATAACACCTGTAGACTTATGTGAGGTCTAATTAATTGATTAAGTAACAAATCAGGATTAAGAAAGGCAGGTATAAAGAGGAGAATTGCGCTCTATTCCACTCCGTTATACTCTTTGATAAAGCTTCATGGATCTGAAGTGAAACACGTTAGGAAACATCACATTGATACATTTGTTTTTAAGCTTTTTGGAGACAAATTAAGTCCATTTGGGAACAAAAAATCCACCTGGCAATCCAGTCTCCTATTTCATCTGCGGGATGAGGTTTGCTATAGAGGAGAGGCAAAGAAAGAGAGGTGGTCATGGGCTGACTTTATTACGAGCCTCAGGACATTTCCCTCCTCAAGAGCATCTGTACACCTGTCCTTGATACCCGGGGCGATCACCACAATGGCCCCTTGTAACCAACATGTATTGGAGACATTTCTGTACAAAGACTGGGATAGCATCAGCATAGCGGCTCTCCTAGATTTTAGGAGGTACCTGCCGCAGCACATCGAGCAGAGTCAGTGCTTATGTGAGATTTGGAAATCCTTTATATTAGTTATACATACCTCCATAGGGAGACTCCATTAAGGATTTTGTTCAAGTGAAAAGTGTGGACTCAAGATTTACTCACCATCATTTTTTGGAGTGCAATCTGGTGAGCTATATATGCTATACAATAAGAAAGTCTTATGTGGTCTTTTCCATAGTCAACATATTAATTAGACCCCAATTGGGAGGTTTTTTATATATATTATGAATAGTCTGTTTTGACCTCTCTAGTATGTTATGTATTTTAGCACATTTTATTGTCATATGATAACATTTAAATTGTATAAAGATTAAATATTTTTATGCCACATTTTGGTATATATAATCTCTTTGTCTCTGCCATATCTGGTTACTATTTCTCAATTTAGATTATTAGCGCAACACCAGCAGTATTTGTCAGGACTGCGACTATTTCAGTACATAAAGATAGACTACTTTTGCCAAAGTTCCACTGTGGCCATTGGAGGAGCTATCCTGCTTGCTGGCATGCTTCTCATTCAGGGGATAGAGTGTTAAAGTGATCATTTGTTTCCAAGGTGTTGTCAGGTTGTGGAATTCCTAGATTGAGCATTAATTCAAACCTGATTCTATTTGGGTCACATGTTCTGGACTTCCTATGGATCACAGACCTCTAGTATAAAACCTTATATTTACTGTGTCTCAGTGTCTGTGCAATGTTACTTTCAGGTCTTTCTTGGACTCATGCCAGATCCTTGCTTTGCCTGTGGGTTGCTGTGGATTTTGCTATATCTCCGCCAATAAGGCCTGGAAACAGTCATCCCTAGTTGATGGTGGTGAAGTCAAACTAGGGGTATTTTCTAACGTTTCCCCCAAGAAGTATTGCTTAATTTCTGTGAGCATTCCTGACTTTGGTTCTTCATGTCAAGAGTTTTCTGCATTTCTAGATTCTGGAGCAGCTGGCGAATTTGTATCAGGTATCATGTTCCAGCTAAACTTCTGATGCCAGTTACCAGCCGCACTACAGAGCCCAGCATTTCTATTGCCTAAGTATTGCTTACTGCTCCACCACTGTGGTTTCATCATTTTGCTGCACTATTTACTTTGCCTGTTGTCTTTCTGTTCCTGTGGATATTGAACTCATCCTTGTTACAGTTGTCAACTGAAAAGTTACAGTATCATCTCCACATCACGGGGCTCAAGCCCGCTTCAAACCCTAGTCACGTCGCAGGGTTCAACCCTGTTCCAGAATCTCATCCCATCACAGGGCTCAACCCTGCTACAACCTTCTCTGCATCACGGGGCCCAACCCCCGCTCTGAACCCTAGCCACACTGCAGGGCTCAACCGTGTTCCGAAATTTCATCACATCACAGGGCTCAACCCTGCTTCAACTTTCACTGCATCACGGGGCTCAACCCCACTCCAGGGCTCAACCCTGATCTGGAATATCATCACCTACAGGGATTAACCCTGCTCAAGCTTGCTCCATCTCTCACTGCACCACAAGGCTCGGCCCTGTCCCAGATCTATATTATTCTGCAGGGCTCACTCTGCTCCAGATTTCTATTACTACAGGGTTCTACCCTGGCAAAGGTCCTCAATGCCATCCTGAGGGGTTAGCCTCATATTGGACTCGGCCTACCACGTTAGTTCTTTTATGTTAAAGACTGCATATATATTTGGGGATTTTCTCCTATACTTATTATTGCATATGTGAACCTCTGTGCTGTTTGATACTCTGGGCCTCATTCAGAGGCGGTCGGAGGATGCAAGCGGTCGCTCAGAAACTGGGCGGCCACTTGCATCCTAACCGACCGCCTCTGTTGCGGTCGTTAGGCTGTCGGTTAACACCCACAGCTCTAACGACCGCTCCAGTGATGGTCGTGATGGTCAGAGACCATCGCAACCATCGGGGCTTATGACGAGACCCTAGGGTAGGGTCTCCCTTGTAGTAAGCCCCGGAGAGCTTCTGGCTCTGTCTGAGCCAGAAGCTCTCCACTGACATCACTAGTGATGTCAGTGGGGCCTCCCTCAAATGGTAGGCATTCCCATGGGAACGCCTCCGTTTGGGCTGCCACCCCCCTGGCCCGCCTTCCAAATGGGGTGATTTGTCAATCAACATCGACAGCTCGCCCCCTTTGGATCGAGACCCGCAATGACCGGCGCTGTCGGTCATAGCGGGTGTCACGCATGCGCACGACGGCACCGGCGCCATCATGCGCATGCTTTGTGGGGGGCCATCGACCCGGTCCGAGCGCATTGGCGCTAACGACCGGGTCTGAATGACCCCCTCTATGTGAGACCTTGGTAATTATATTTCTTTTGTGAATAAATTCTACTTTAATTTTATCCTGTGCTACTGCATTTCATGAAAAGGTAATTCCTAAGACCACCCCAGTTTATTGTGCCTAGTAGGCCTGCCTCCCTCCAGGAGTCTCAAGTGTCAGCAGCTGTGACAGTTTGCACAGACCTTAAAATTAATCCGGATCTGGAACAGGCTACTGGGGTACAGGTGCTTCAGGTTTTGACCCTCGTTTGGAAGTACAGGAAAACACTCAAGTTCAAGTTTTTCAATGTCTACAGGATCTTTCCACACATCTTGATAAACTTAAGATTCCTCTTGCAAGTACATCAGGGGTTTCTGCTTCTCATTTACATTTACCGACTCCTACATCTTATGATGGTAATCCAAAAACATGTAGAGGATTTCTCAACCAATGAGAGATTCATTTTGAATTACTACCTCAAAGTTTTACCACCACTCATGTTAAAGTGGCTTATATTATGTCAATATTGTCTGGTGCTGGTCTTGAATGGGCCTCTCCTTTATGGGAGAGAAACGATGCCTTAAGGTCTAATTACCAAGACTTTGTTTCTACTTTCAAAAGGATATTTGACGAACCTGGAAGATCAGTGGCCGTATCTGTGGATATTTTGTGAGTAAAGCAAGGAACAGCTCCTTTTGGTCAGTATGTGGTTCATTTTCAAACTATAGCCGCAGAACTTAAGTGGAACAATGAGGCATTAAGAGCAGCATATTGGAATGGTCTTTGCGAAAGACTTAAAGATGAGTTGGTGACTTGGGATCTTCCTTAGAGTTTGGATGAGTTAATTTCATTGACTATTAAAATTGATCTGCGTATGCGAGATCGAGGGGCTCAGAGAAGTCGCACTGAGTGTTCTAAAATTCTCTTCCTCAGTCTCGCTCTGTTCATGGTACATCTGATGAGCCTATGCAAAGTAATAAAGCCAAATTGTCTGAAGTGGAGTAGCAACATAGAAGGCGTTCTAATCTGTGCTTGTATTGTGCATCCTCAGAAAATTTTTTGGCTAAATGTCCAATAAGGCCTGGAAACGGTCATCCCTAGTTGATGGTGGTGAAGTCAAACTAGGGGTATTTTCTAAAGTTTCCCCAAAAAAGTATTGCTTAATTTCTGTGAGCATTCCTGACTTTGGTTCTTCATGTCAAGAGTTTTCTGCATTGCTATATTCTGGAGCAGCTGGCAATTTTGTATCATTGTCTTTGATTCAAAAGTTGAAAATTCCTGTTGTCAAATTAACACGTTCTTTTTCCCTTTCTGCAGTAAATGGGATTAGAATTTCTAAAGGATATGTTACGCATCAAACAAAGTCTATGAAGCTGATGGTTGGAGATTTGCATGAAGAAAGTTTAGATTTGTTGGTATTACCTACTTCTATTTATGATATAGTTCTTAGTTTACCATGGTTAACTCTTCATAACCCTCATATTGATTTGACTTGTTCTCAAATCCTTTCTTGGAGTCCTAAATGCAAACTAAATTGTTTGATTCCTGTTGTACGATTGGCTGAAGTAAAAGTAGATGTTCCACCTTCTCTCCCACAGCCTTATCATGAGTTTGCTGATGTCTTTTCTGAACAGGTGGCAAATATACTTCCAACGCATCATCCCTGGGATTGTCCTATTGTACTTATTCCTGGTAAAGTGCCACCCAAAGGTCGAGTATATCCTCTCTCTGTCACTGAAACTCAAGCCATGTTGGAGTATGTGCAAGACAACCTGCGGAAGGGGTTCATCAGGCCTTCCTCATCTCCTGCTGGAGCAGGATTCTTTTTTGTAAAGAAAAAAGATGGTGGACTTCGTCCATGTATTGACTTTCAAGGTCTAAATGAGATCACGGAAAAAATAAATATCCTTTGCCTCTTATTACAGAGCTGTTCGATAGAGTTAAGGGGTATTGATTGTTTACTAAACTTGACTTAAGGGGAGCTTATATTTTGATCAGAATTAAAGAAGGAAATGGGTGGAAAACTATGTTTAATATGCGAGATGTTCATTATGAGAACCTCATTATGCTTTTTGGCTTATGGAATGCTCCCACAGTGTTCCAGGAGTTTATGAACGAAATTTTCCGACATATACTTTATCAGTTTGTTATTGTTTATCTTGATGACATTTACTTTTTTTCCAGGAATCTTTCTGATCATCATATTCATGTCAAAGAGGTACTAAGTCATCTTTGAGCTAATAAGCTTTATGGTAAGATCTCTAAGTGTGTTTCTGAGGTCCCAGTTATACCCATTTTGGGGTATATTATCTCTGGTTCTGAAATTCAGATGGACCCCGAGAAGCTGAAGGCTATACAAGATTGGGTTTTGCCCATTTCATTTAAGTCTATTCAGCGATATTTAGGCTTTGCCAATTATTATAGAAAGTTTATCAAAGCATTTTCAATGATTGTGGCCCCAATTTTTGCTATGACAAGAAAAGGGGCTAACCCCAAAGTGTGATACCCAGAGGGATTGAATGCCTTCCAGACTCTCAAAGATGCATTTTCTTCAGCTCCTATTTTAGTTCAACCTGATGTTGAGAAACCATTTATATTGAAAGTGGATGCGTCCACTTATGGAGTTGGTGCCATTTTGTCTCAAGCGGCCGCAGAAGGGAGAACAGTGTCTTGTGGTTTCTTTTCACAATAGATTTCCAGTGCTGAGAATAACTATTCCATCGGGGACCAAGAATTATTAGCTATAAATTAGAGTTAGAGAATGTAGATATCTGCTAGAAGGTGCAAAGCATCCAATTACCATTTTAACAGATCATAAGAATTTGTTGTATTTGAAGACAGCTCATTGCTTGTACCTACGACAGGCTCATTGGGCTCACTTTTTCTCCCGTTTTGATTTTATCCTCAGGTATCATCCAGGTTCATTGAATAAAAAAGCAGACACACTTTCTCGCTCAATGTTGGAATAGAAAGAACAAAATGAGGATCAAAGGTTCCCTATAATAAACCCTCTGGCCTTTCTTTCCTCTCTCCTGATCCTCCTCCTGGAATGATATTTGTGGCACCTGAATTTTGAGGTAAACTCCTTTCTTGGGCTCATAATTCTTGTTTCTCTGGTCATCCAGGGGTTCATAAAATGTATTCATTCCTGCAATGTTCATATGAGTGGTCCTCCATGAAAAAAGATATTCAAGAGTTTATACGTTCTTGTTCTGATCTTGATCTTAGATTAAATACTCTGATGTCCATTCTCCTAAGTTGATATGTAATTTTCATGCTAAATTTCCTTTTAAACCTGGTGGGTGTTCAGAGATCACCCAAAAAAGGGGGGGTACTGTCAGAACTTTGACTATTTCAGTACATAAAGATATACTACACTTCCTGAAGTTCCATTGTAGAGGTTGGAGGATCTATCCTGGTTGCTGGCGTTCATCACATTCAGTGTGCAGAGAGTTAAAGTGATCATCTGTTTCTTTGGTGTCATCAGGTTGTTGGATTCCTTGATTGCTTATTATTCCAAACCTGATTCTATTTGGGTAACATGTTCTGAACTTCCTATGGATCACAGACCTCTAGTATAAAGCCTGTTACTAAGTATGCCTCAATGTCTGTGCAACGTTACATTCAGGTCTTCCTTGGACTCATGCCAGATCCTCGCTGTGCCTCGTGTATGCTGTGGACCTTGCTGCATTCCTGCTTATGTTCCGGTTCAAGTTCTGATACAGTTATCAGCTGCACTACGGAGCTCAGCATTGCCATTGTCTTTCCATTGTTATCCTGCTCTATTACTACTACTCCGTTCTATGCTACACTATTTGGTTTATTTGTTATTATTGACTCATATGGACACTGGGGTTACTTCTTCTACAGTTGTCAACTGCATAGTTAGTCTATCTTTACTGGAACCCCATTATGCCACAGGGCTCAACCATGTCCTGGATCTTCATTGCGCTGCAGGGCTCAGCCCTGCTCTGGACCTTCATTATGCAGCAGGGCTCAACCCTGCTCTGGACCTTCATCACATGGCAAGGCTCAAGCCTGCTACACACCTTTGTCAAATTGCAGGGCTCAACCCTGCTCCAGACCTTCATCCTGTGACAGGGCTCAACCCGGTTCTGGACCCTCATCATATCTCAGGGCTCAACTCTGTTCTGGACCCTCACCATGTCTCAGGGCTCAACCATGTTCCAGACCCTCATCATGTTTCAGGGCTCAACCCTGTTCTGGATCTTCATTATGTCTCAGGGCTTAACCTTGTTCCAGAGCTTGTTACATCTCAGGGCTCAACCTTGTTCCAGACCTCTGTCATGCTACAGGGCAAAACCCTGTTATTGACCTCCATTCTATCCTGAGTCCCTAGCCTCGTATTGGACTTGGGGTTTCACCCCACATCAGTTCAGTGTGTACTTCAAACTTTGTTTCTCACAGGGGCATACCCCTGCACCTGTTAGTGCATGTCATGAACTTTGTGTTATTGAGATTTAATGTGGAACTTTGCCATACAGTTTTTGGTCTTGAATAAATTCTATTTACTTTTATTTTGTGCGAGTGATATTTTATGAAATGGTCATTCCTAAAACCACCTCAGTTCATACTACCTAGAAAGCGTGACTCTTCCCATGAGTTTCAAGCATCTGTAGCCATGACAATTTGTAAAGGTTTTTGCGGAATCGCGCAATGATTTCTTCAATTTCTAAATTTATTGTCCCTTTTCTCCCATAATATTTTAATCAATTTCACATATGGTAGGCATTCTGTTATTTATTTGGGACCATTATAATTGGGGAGTGGTACAACTTAAACCACATACAAATTAACCAAAAAAGAAAGGACCAGTGTGAGACTTGAAAGGTGCACTCTGGGACCTATTTACCATGTTTCCCCGTTAATAAGACCTACCCTGAAAATAAGCCCTACCCTTACTTTTGAAAAACAGTCCAAAATAAGCCCTAACAAAAAAAGAGGAAAAAAATAATGATAAGTAAAGAATTGTAAAGAAGGACTGAGGCCATGATGGGGATAAAAGCAGGACTGAGGGCATGATGCTGTCAATGTTAATTAAAATAGGCCCTACCCTGAAAATAAGCCCTATGGAGTTTTTTTGATAAAAAAAAATAAGACAGTGTCTTATTATCAGGGAAACACAGTATGTATCAATTTTTAATTTATAAAACATAACTTTTATTGGTAATTATAGGATCACATACTATATAATAAATGTATAGATAATAAGATTGTGTACAAAAAAGTAGGAAAAGTGTGTTACATTTAAAATCAAAAGAAATAGAGAGTTGGGGGGAAATTTTAATAAAACCATCAGACAAGGGGGGAAATGTCATCCTGTGGCCCAGAGAAGACTATCTAAAGGAGGTATAGAGACAACTTAATGACAAGGAATGTTACACGTGTCTCTTTTCCAACCACACTCTGAATTATCAAGAACACTTTCAAAAAATTATTAAGAGAGCCTTGGAAATAAACATCATCAGTAAGGATTAATTTGATTTTCTATGGGTGGAGAATCCAAAGCTTCCCACACTATATGTCATCCAAAGGAACATAAAAATGAGAAAAAAGTACCTGGGAGGCCATAGTATCTGGCATGGGAAGCCTAACAGAAAGAGCAAGTGTCTATGTGGATACACACTTATGGAAATTTGTAACAGAATTATCATCATATATGAGATACTATGGATATATTAAACAAATTACAAGACCTTCACATCACAAAAAACACCTGGACACCTTGTATAGAATCTCTATATACCAGTATCAACCATTACATTGAAATATGAGCGATCAAATACTTTCTGAGAATGGAAAAAGAAAATGACCACAATTCTTTCCTATGAGAATTACTGGAATTCATCCTAACCAAAAATTACTTCGTTTTTAATGAAAAATGTTACCTACAAACCCGAGGTACAGCGATGGGAACTACATGTGCACCCACTAACGCAAATCTGTGCCTCAGGTGGTGGGAGAAGGAGCGTGTTATTAATGAACAATTAGAAAAAATTACAACACACATCAATGCCTGGCACCACTCTATTGATGACCTCCTAATAGTTTGGGAGGGACTACAAAGTCTATTTAAGGAATTTATAGAAATAAACAACAATCCCATTAATCTTAAACTTACCATGGAGAGCACTCAGAAACAAATTACATTCCTAGATCTCACCATTAAAATTGCAGAATCAGGGGATATAGAAACAGACGTCTACTGAAAACCAACTGTCACTAACAGTATAATGCATTTTGAGAGCTCCCACCATTTAGCAACCAGAAATGGCATCCCAAAAGTAGAGATGCTAATACAATGAAGGAACTGCTCAACTATGGAAACCTTTGAGACTAGAAAGAAAAAACTTGAAAAACGTCTACTAAATAGGGGCTATAGTAGGAGAAACATTAAAAAAACACAAAAGAGGCAAAACAGAAATATGGAAAAGATCTATTAATACCAAAGATAAAAAATAATGCATTTACCAACCAAACAAGATTCATAGGAACATACTGTAATCAATGGAAAGAGATCCGCGACACACTCCAAAAACACTGGCATATATTGCTTACAGATGAAGAACTAGCTAAACAAATAGGAAATTCTGTAAATTTAAGTTGGAAAAAATTACCAAATATTGGTGATAGATTGGTACACAGCCATATCTCTAAATTCAAGATAAAAGAATGACTTGAAGGGAGCTATCCATGTGGTCGCTGAAAATCTTGCAGTTACATGAATAAGACCAAAGAATTTATAGAAAGATATGAACACACCAATAAAATAAAGCTGTTACTCCTTGGGTATCAACTGTGATACCCAAGGAGTAATCTATTGTCTGGAATGTGAGTGCCAGAAAAAATATATAGGGATGACCAGCAGAAAACTGAAGCAGAGAATATTGGAACATTTAGGAAATATCAGAAATGCTGAAAAGGATAGAAAAAAATAGAAGAAAGACAGAATGTGTCCTTTCATTAACAACCAATAAGTTGTTGTATATAATCATCATTCTCTGTCCCCCCCATTCCCACCCCCATAAAAGGAAAATAATAGCAACATCAATATTGTCTGTGGACTGTTACAACATTGAGGCAATTAACCTACAGTGTTGCAAAAGCTCTTTTACCACATAATATATGAATGACTTGTGTTCCTTTGAAACAGTACTGCACCACAATATTGTAAAATCATACTCACTACATACTAACTGATTTGAACATTAGAGTATCAATTACTATCTGGTTTTGCAGACTGTGTCAATTAAAGAACATAACCAAATAAATTACAAATACAGAGCAATCAGTATTAAATAACTGTGATTCAGCGGATCAACTCTTTTGATTTTAAATGTAACACACTCTTCCTAGTTTTTTGTACACAATCTTAATATCTATATTTTTATTTTATAGTATGTGATCCTAATTAATTACCAATAAAAGTTATGTTTCATAAATTAAAAAATTGATACATAAATAAGTCCCTGAGTGCACCTTTCAAGTCTCACACTGGTCGTTTCTGTTTTAGTTTAAATTTAAAATGAATGCAAATTATTTGCAAAATGAGAAAAGAAAATAAACTCATAATAAACTCAAAATAAACAAACTTTTCACAAATATTAAATAATATTAGTATTAAAGCCTGCCTCAGCAATTGTAAGGCTTAAGAATTTAATGTAATTTATCAATGTCGCTGAAATCCACAGCATGGAAAGTGTAAATTTAAATACTATTTTATTGATTTGCATTAGTCTAAATAGAGAAATCATAAAAATAGCTTAAACAACCACTATAAAAAATTAAAACAAATGACACAATG
This sequence comes from Taudactylus pleione, assembly GCA_031769625.1. NCBI lineage: Eukaryota > Metazoa > Chordata > Amphibia > Anura > Myobatrachidae > Taudactylus > Taudactylus pleione. The sequence continues at coordinate 8,313,910 of JAUIMM010000005.1, forward strand.
CCACTGTTCCAGAAAAGTAATGATTTTAAATTAGGAAACAACATTTACACAATACTCTTTGTTGGTCATTTAACATTTTTAATGGTCTGTCACTTCTTGTAGGAAATTACATATTTGTTTTAATTAAGGCGTCTGGTTATACATTCTTCTGTTTAAGTAACAGCTTAGAAAAATAGTTTAAAATATTGATATTGGGAAGGAACATTTGTTACACTTCAGCTATGAAAAAAATAAAAATGGGCATTAACCAAGCAGTCTAATACTTTGTTCTGTGAACAATTTGTGAACATATCTGTAGGTCAAATTTTATAAAAATAATAGGAACTCCCTTGATACTATACATTTGTGAAATAAAATATATATATATATATATATATATATATATATATATTGTAATGCTTTTGTAAGTTACAAGCAGCAGCTGAGATTCAGTAATACCCACCACAGGCTTTGAATTTTAAATGGTTAAATGAGGTGTGACCTAGAAGAAAGCAACATTTACTTATGGGAACTGGCAGATCAGGAGTATGGCCTGGATTTTACTCATTTTACTTAATTTTTCAGTTTAATGTGTTCTAAAGTATGACCAAAATTCTATAATCCATTGTACAAAATCTGAGACTAAAGTACTGCTAATATCTGAAAAATGATATTCACTCAGGAAACAAACAAAAGGCACACATGTCCCATTGAGTGTGTTGAAATGTAATATTTGGGACTATAAATTAACAATTATCAGGCTATTTAATAAAAATCCACAGTTTGGATAAGTTTCCAAATACTTCAATTGTCAGAGATTTCTACAATACATTTGCCAATTGCAAACTTTCAGTTTGAATCCCTTTCATATGTCCATAGTTAAGATTATTCCTGAAGCTGCAACCCTTACTTAACTTCTTAAAACTTTCTTGGATAAAATACTTTAAAACAAATATTTTATATTCCCTTAACTACTACAGGTTATGAGTAAAATCAGCAAAAACCAAAGGGCAAGCAGGGTAATTGAGTAAAAGAACTGAACAGCACTATGATCCACAAATGGAGCCATGACTGTATAAATGTACATAGCAAAGGATGATTGGACAATGCGGCCCTTTTATCTGGTGCACAGTAGGCTAAATGTGTGTTTAGAAAACAGAAAAACATTTTTTTTTGCTGGATGTTATATTTAATTCATCAGTAAGAGTTTAAATCATAGACCATAGATTTGAAAATGGCTTATATAGATGTTCCCAGTTACATTGCGGCTGATCGCACCACAAACATGCGCAAGCATCATGCCATGTGATTCCCCGTGACTGCATATGATATGCTATACTATGGTGTGCACTGTGATTGCACCATGCATTCTTAAGGAGGTGCAGTTGCATGCACAGTGCGCATATCCACTCACGTGCATGCATCTCTCACTATATGTGGCGTGATTTGCCATGCCATCAGCAACAATATAGCATATCTGTAGTAAGGAGTTGTAAGTTATGATATATTATTTTTTTAAGAAAAACATTCATATTTCACTTTAATCAAACAAAAAAAATCATATTGTATGAATTTCAGTGACTTGGAGCCTTTGAATAGTTTTGTGAAGTCCAAGCTAATTTTTTTAATATAAAAGGATTCTGATTTTCAGAAAATGTCATAACCCTGTGTTCCCTTCTTTCTGGACATACTGTACATGGTTTCACAGGAGGGTTGCCACAAATAAATAGACATGGGATCTTTCTTCTGTTATTCTAAATAGCTATCACCAAAAGGCTAGACTACAACAATATATTAGTACTGATTTTGACTTCTCATTATATCTGATTATATATTGATATATAATTTGAATATACAATATATGCATTATATATTGATTGCTTACACCCTTGTTTTTTATATTGCATTGGATTTGCCTGAGGTGCATTGCATTGGATACTGATTTCTTTGGTAGGGGTTAGCTAAAAGAAGAGAGAATACTTTTCTTGCGTAAAATATTTTAGAGAGGGAGGAAGAGACAAAATTGATATGACACCCGGAGATGTACAGAGAGAGAGAAAGAAAATGACAGTGTGGAGAATTTGAGAATCAGTGGTTTGGCATATGGTTTGTAATCAGCCACTCCTCACTTGTGATTTTCAGAGCAAAGATGCAAGATTTACTAATGTGGTTTAAAGGCTAAAATAATTAAATCTGATATGTGGCAATTAGGAAAGTTGCAATACATGTTAATTATACAGCTGTTAATTACACAGCATATGGCTTACACCAAACTACCAGTTTTCACTCCAAAACTTGTTTGTGTTAAAATGTTACTTTTTTACAGTGGGTATTTCATTTGGTTTTCAATAAGTACTTCCTCATTACCTTTGACAAGGGTGATTTGGAAAAGAAGGAGAGAGTTGTACTAGGAGATAGTGTAGTAATACTTGTTATTAGCAATTTCCTAAATACCTTGTGCTTTTATTTTGTTTTGTTACTAATTTGTTTCTTACCTTTACTGTAACTGTTTTTCATGTAAAGGTTTTGTTTGTGTAACTTGTGTGTTATTTGGGTGTTACTGGCAGTGCTTTGATTTAATTCTCTGTTTTGTGTTGAGGGATGGCAATGGAAAGAGGAAGGATAGTGAGTGTTGGCAGTGAAAGTGTTGAGAAAGAATAAAGAGGAAGTAGACCAGAAAGTAGAGATGGTTGTGGTGCCTAAATTCAAGTCTAGACAAATTCCTATGGTTCTTATGATGGGATTATGTTCTAAAGCAATAATATAGAACATTGTTATTGGCAGGATTCAGCCTGGGATCGGCTGTTACTCACCATGGCGCTGACTTCCCCTGACTAGCCTTATGGTCGATACCAGGTGTGGTGGTAGGTGACATGCTGAGTATTGTCCCTGGGGCCCTGTTGACTTCTTTGCAATCCTCCATATCAGAGTTCCTGAGGCAGCAGTCATGGGCACAGCCATATTGTCTGTCTCACCTGACCTGACCATCCATCAATGGTAGCCTTGTCACCTCCCATCTGACTCTCTCCTCCAATGGACAGTTACAAAAGGGTATAAAGCAGGACTCCAGGAAACAGGAAGTTGCCTGAAAAACTTCTCTTTTCCAGTAGCTGCTAGCTTCGGATAGCTGTTCCAAGCTCCATACTATTGTATCCACAGTAAACTTCATTGGTCTCTGTGATATTTGCTTCAGTCACTACTGGTATTCTCCAGTGATATTCAGCATCGGTCACTACCAATATTCTTCAGTGATATTCAACATCAGTCACATCAGTGATATTTAACACCAGTCACTACTAGTGATATTCTACCTCGGACACTACCAATATTCCTCAGTGATATTCAACATCAGTCACATCAGTGATATTTAACACCAGTCACTACTAGTGATATTCTACCTCGGACACTACCAATATTCCTCAGTGATATTCAACATCAGTCATTCAGTGATATTCAACATTGGTAACTAATAATATTCTTCAGCCACTTCAGTGATATCGACATCAGTGACCACCAGTGATATTCAACATCAGTCACTACCAATATTATTCAGTGATATACGACATCAGTCATGTCAGTAATATTCCACATCAGTCACTACCAGTGACATTCAGCACCAGTCACTAATGATATTCTTCAACATTGGTCACTATCAATATTTTTCAGTGAAACAACATCAGTCACTACCAGTGGTGTTCAATATCAATAACTACAGATATTACTCCAGTGATATTCTATATTGGTCTCTACCAATATACTTCAGTATTACTAACATCAGTGATTACTGATATTCAGCATTGATAATTGTCATGGCCTGGGGAACTTGGAGTTGTGTACCTGAACTGGGGTGTGAGAGAGACACCTGAATCAAGTGGTGGTTAAAAGTAGATGGTTTAATATAGTTTCTGCTCATACAGCAATAGAGAAGACTATGAAATAAGATGTTATACTATAGTCCTCTGTGCAGAGATAATGCATATATGAAAATAGAACTTGAAGAACTTGGAATTTTGTATCCAGACTGGAGTAACATGGATTGAACTTGGAATTTGTATCCAGACTGGAGTAACATGGTTTGAATTTGAAGAACTTGGAATTTGTATCTGGACTGAAGTGGATTGAACTTGAAGAACTTGGAACTTGTATCCGGACTGGAGTAGCGTCGATTGAACTTGAATAACTTGGAACTTGGAACTTCACTCCTGAATGGAGTAGCATAGGTTTCACACAGGAAGCTCAGGAACATAAGTCATGCAGCAGCAAAGGACACTGTTGCACTGGCAACCAGCATGTGTTACAGGGATGTCTTTTATACCAGCAGGCTGAGGCAGGTAGTCTGAGGCAACTTGAGACTTCTAGTGACTGGATGCATGAGTATAACCTGACCTGGACCAAGATGGCCATGCCCATGGTCTGGTAGACTTGTGTACTGGAGCAATGGGCACTCATGAATCTGCAGCAGAGGAACACAGGCAACAATGGGGATGTTGAAGACGATTCTCGAGTGGAGGCCCAGCATTGGAAATCACGTGGGCAGCAGGTCAGCAGCACCGTGGACCACTATGGCACAGGTGCATGTGAAGATGCAGAGGTCTGAGGTGGAGGTCTCTAGCACAGTTTTTGACAGTACCCTCTCTTTTAAAAATTGACTCGGGACACTTCCTTGGTTTGTGAGGAAATTTGGAATGGAAGCTCTTAATGAGATGAGGAGCATGAACATCGGTAGCAAAAATCAACATCCTCTTTTCAGGACCATAGCCTTTCCAATCAATGAGATATTGGAGTCGGCTACAATGACAGCTGGAATCCAGGATCTTTTTTACTTTGAATTCTTGTCCACATTGAGTATGGACACAAGGAGACTTGGGCAGAACTCTATGGAATCTATTCAAGATCAACAGATTTAAAAGTGACACATGGAAATAATTAGGAACTCATAGAACAGAAGGTAATTTCAATAAATCATGGAGCAATCTTCAGGGATGTAATCCGGAGTCTGAGGTTCCGGGTGGACAACCATACTCTGTTATCAGATTGGAACTTTGGAGCAGCCCATCTCTTACAATCTGCAAATTTTTTGTAGCACACAGAAGCCTACAGCAGCGAGGAATGCACCTTACCCCAGATCGTTGTGAGATGTTGAAGAGTATCTTTAACAGCTGGTATGTCAATAACTGGTAGTAATGGAAATCCAGGCAAATGAGGATGACAACTGTAAACAGTATGGTGAATGCTGAATGGTGTAGAATGGTGTATTCTCAGTGGAGGAGTGGTAACGATCATTATGGGCAAACTCAGCCAACGGCAGAAGCTCCAGCCAATCATCTTGAAAAGATTAAATAAACAAGTGTAGAAACTGTTCAAGATCTTGGTTCACCCTCAACATTTGCCCATTAGTCAGAGGATGATAGACTGTGGAATACTTGAGTTTCACTTGAAGGGCTGAGCATAGGGATCTCCAGAATTTCACCACAAAATTGACCCTCTGTCAGAGATAATTTCTTGGGGAAGAACTACTTGAGGAAGACAATTCTGAAAGCAAAATGGACTCCAGGCAGTAATCTGTAAGGAAGCCCAATCAATATGAGGATTATGTATTTGAAGCCATGGGAGGCCAAGAATTAATTTGTGAGAAGCTTTAGGAATCACAAGATGAGAAACTTTCTACATGGTGCACCCCAACTCTGAGCTTCAAAGATTGAGTGCAATGCGTAATTCGTCCACTGGTACTTCAACTACCATCTATAGCTGTTAAGCACACTGAATGTGGCAGCTGTTCTGTGGTTATGTGATGTCTGTGAACAAAGTCTGCAGTGAGGAAATTCCCAGCAGCTCCTGAGTTGAGCAGAGCAGGAACACTTAAATAGACTTGGTACACCTCCAAAAGTCTCCTCATGTGATTCCATGGATACTCCTAACTTAACCCCTCTATCATAGAAGAGGGCGTTACCTGGATGGGAAGGACAAGACTTGAGATAATGTTGCAGAGAAATGCAGTATAAACAGAGATTTCCTAGACATCTTCTCTGACGTTCTTCAGTAGTCAGCCAGGAGCGATTAACTTGCATGGGTTCATCAGGAGGAGGAGAAGTAGTAGTAACATGTGGAACAGGATGACCCTTGGCTTGGTTGAACCGACTTCTCTCTATAACTCGCTCTCTGTGTCGCAAGTCGACTTTATTACATAGGGAAATCAGACCATCAAATGAATTGGCAAATCACGGGAAGCTAGATCGTCTTTGATTCTTTCAGACTATCCTTTCCAAAAGGCTGCTGTTAAGGCATCTTTATTCCAGCTTAGCTTTGAGGCTAGAGTACAGAATAATATCACATATTGTCTGACCGTCTTGCTGCCTTGACTAAGACGTAAAACATTATTGGAGGCAGAGGTCGTTCTACCAGGTTCATCAAAATTTTTTCAAAAGGTTGAAACGAACTCAGTGTAGTTGGAGAGAACCAGGACAGCCTTCTCCCAGAGTGGAGAAACCCAGTCCAGGGCTTGACTGGTTAATAATGAAATTATATATGCCACTCGAGTATTGGCAGTGGGAAAGTTTGCTGCTCACAATTCAAAGTGTATCTCACACTGGTTTAGAAAACCTTGGCAAAACTTTGGATTCCCATCGAATTTGCTAGGAGGAGAAAGTTGAAGATGGGCTACTGGAGGAAGGACTGCTGAAGGAATGGATGCAGGAACAGGATTATTGGACTGGAGGTCCATCCTAGAGATCCCAGAGAGAAGAGCTTGATTATTATCCAAACGAGTAGATACATCTTGAATGTATTGCTTCAACTGCACCTGAGCAGACTCCTGTCTTCCCAGGTGATTCAACACATCCTGGGTGGATCCAGATGCAGGGCTGAAAGTACCAGATGGGTCCATGTGGCCAGTGCAAACTGTCACGGCCTGGGGAACTTGGAGTTGTGTACCCTAACTGGGGTGTGAGACAGAGATACCTGAATCAAGAGGTGGTTTAAAAGTAGATGGTTTAATATAGTTTCTTCTCATACAGCAATAGAGAAGACTATGAAATAAGATGTTATACTATAGTCCTCTGTGCAGAGGAAATGCAAATATGAAAATAGAACTTGAAAACTTGGAATTTGAATCCGGACTGGAGTAATATGGATTGAACTTGAGGAACTTGGAATTTGTATCTGGACTGGAGTAATGTGGATTGAAATTGAATATCTTGGAACTTGGAACTTCATTCCTGAATGGAGTAACATAGGTTTCACACAGGGAGATCTGGAAAATAAGTCATGCAGCAGCAAATGACAGTGTTGCACTGGCAACCAGCATGTGTTACAGGGAGGTCTTTTATACCAGCAGGATGAGGGAAATAGGCTTAGGCAATGTGAGACTGCTGGTGACTGGATGCACGAGTAGCACCTGACCTGGACCAAGATGGCCGCGCCCATGGTCCAGTAGACTTGGGTACTGGTGCACCGTGCGCACATGGATCTGTGGCAGCAGAACACAGGCAACAGCAGGGATGTTGCAGATGATTCTCAAGTGGAGGCCCAGCATCAGAAATCACATGGGCATCAGGCTGGCGACACCACAGACTGCAATGGCACAGGCGCATGGAAAGATGCAAAGGTCTGAGGCAGAGGTCTATAGTACGGTTTGTGACAATAATCTCCAGCCACTCAGTTGTTTTCTTATCTCCCTGTCAGTTGCTAATTCCTTGGTCCTTGACCAGGGGGCTGCAACCTGTTCATTGGGCACAGCTAAAACTCATATGCCAATTGGAGGGGTCACTGGTGAAAACCACCAGAGAGTTGGACTCCATGCCTCTTAACAGGTCTCGTCAACACCAGGAATTAGTCAATGAGGAAGTTGTATGTACTTCCTCCTCCTTTAATGCTGCCTCCCCACCTAGACTCTTACTGGAATCCTCAAGGACCAGGTCATGACAGTTATAATAATTTATATTGAAATGAGGCAACAATACTTTACTGATCCACAAATGCATGTTGTGAATTGAAGTTTACGATGCAGACATTAAATTGCAGTGTAGCACACTGCAAAAACACTTCTCAGACATCAAAAAGCATATACAGTAAAATAAAAATAGCAGAAGAAAAAAAGGGGTCTGCAGCTGTAGAAGATGCCCCTAATCTTGAAGCATAATGCATGTTATATGAGATGGAGTTTAACTGCATTATGCCAGTGCAGCATCTTGAAGGCATTAATGTCCATCAGAGTCACAGACCTGCACCACATCAACATATAGGTATGATTTTACCATAAATGTTTGAGTAATACATTTTTTTCTGTATTTAAAGCATTAAAAAAGCTTGATACATGTGTAAAAATTAAAACAAACAGGCTGAAAAACATGAGGAACATGCTATATATTTGATATGTTTTTACTTTCCAATTTATAGATTGCTAACAATCTTCATAAAATAATATTTGTATAGTGTGATGGGTCAATTCACAGGTTCCTCATGCAGGAAACCCATGGTAACTTTAGCAGAGCCAACTGCCAATGTTGGGGTAACATGAAGGTCCACCTATAAAAAAAATTAGCATCAACACTTTACCAATAAAATAAATCCTTATACACTTTTACTACTACAGGACCATTACAGTATCATACTAAAACCGGACAGCAGCAAAAGACAGAGGGAGATGAGGACACCATCACTAATCTGCATGTGAATCTGCACCATATATTGTTAATGAAAGTTGGTAAACTTGGCTATCACTGCATGAAGTCCCTTCTCCCCTGACCCAAACCCATTTTCTGATAGATGTTTTGGATGATTTAGGAAGCATCCAAAAGGACTGCATGCATTTCAAAGTGGGCAAATATGGTAAATAACTAGAGCTTAAGATACCAGAGACTGAATAAAATTTGACTGAATTCACATTTTGCACATATGACTGTGGTATTGCAGGACTTATTTGGGTACATCATATAACTTAGTTCCAATTGTATTGTTGTTGTCTCCCAGTTACTGTTACTAATGTACTCATGTACTTTACATGATTTACTGTATCAATACATCTAACTCTCTTGTCTCCTTAAACTGAGAGTAGAACTGATACACATTGGCAACATCTGTGTCAACTACTGTAAAGTATACCTCCAAAATGCAGTTTCCACATCAGGGGTAACAGAAGTAGCAAACAAACTACAGACATTATTAAACAACCATCCTCTGGAATAAGGCACCTACTGTAAATTGTAAGTGTGACCTATGTCCTTAATTGTTTATTCTCCAAATAATTTGCCTCCATTACTCTATACTCTTCATCACTTGCAGGGAAAAGACCCTCTGCTTCCTTACTGTCTGCTGTTATATGAACAGGCCTAATTTGTGTTAAAGCTAGAACTTACAGTACACAACACACAACAAATATATAATCAACTTTTTCATATGCATAAAGCAGCACATCTTTACATTTATCAAGACACCTGAAATTGGTCTTCAATAGTATAAATATACATTGCATCACCATTCTAGTGGCATGATGTGCTTCATTAAATTTATGCTGCACAGAAGTGTGATGATTTAATAGAGGCATAATTAGTCAGTCATGTCTACTGTATATCCTTAACACAGGAAAAACAACACTATATTTATTATACAGTATATTTAGCATAGATATATTGCAGTAAGCATATGTGAAAAATAAAACAAACTACATGTCTAAAGTCTTTTTTATGTGTACAGTATCCATGCATAGGGAATGTCCACTGTCATACTGTAGGACTCTTGATATGAATCAGGGTAAACTGTTACAACACTCATTATCAAATGCATAACAGACCACTTGCACATAAGAGAGTGGTGAGTCTAATAATTTACATCAGCTCTCTGGTAATGTGGTCCTAGACATCATGTATACCCTCCCTACTGCTAGATACCCTCCTTGCCCCCCCTACTGCCAGATATCATACTCACCATCCCTGCTGCCCAAACACCACAACTGACACACTTCACCATACGTTTGGTCTTCACTGCCAGTATCCCCAGCTTCTGCTGCTAATATCACCAACACATTTCCCCTCTCTTATGAATGATGCCACACTTAACTTTTTATTAATATGATTAGCCTTTATTTTTAAGGCATAACAAAGATTCTGCAGCAACCTTCAGGGTATATACACACTAACAGTGAGACATAACATATCAATGATACACCATTTATAAATTGACATATTATTGAAACAAGAATTCAGAGCAATAAACTGAAAAACAAGTTTCGAGATCAGAGGTGAAGGTTTGGGAATGATGGGTGATCAGTTTAGCACTGACTGAGGCTGTACCAAATGATAGGTGAGCACACAAAGTAAGATTCATGGAAAATCACTTTGAGACATGGTACAAGAAGAACTAGAAGCAAGGACAGTGCTGATGTAGTTACATGAGGAAAGAAGACCCTGGACATTAGAGTTTATATTCCAGGATGAGTGGAAAAAAGTTTGAGGGTAAATTGGACAGAAGTTAAAGACAATGGATTAGAGAAGAGTAATTTTTAGGAGGAAGGGAGGTAGGCTTTTATGAAAAGTGAGTTTTGAATGAACATTTCAAGCCGACTAGATTGGGAGATAGTTTAACTTGGCTGGGGGTGAGTTCCAGTAGTGAGGGTAGAACAGTAAAAATCTTGGAGGTGAGAATTAGAGGAGGGCACCAGAACAGTGTAGAAACAGCAATCTGAAGAATACTAATGCTTTGGGATTTAGTATGGACAGAAATGAAAATCTTGATTAACTGCGCTTGCTGATATAAAGTGATCCCATTTAATAATAAAAGTAAGTCACTGATTGCTTTCTATTTTGGACACACGAGGCTTGTCTATAGTTCACAAAAATTCAGTTTAATCACATAAAAACATCTAGATAACTTAGAAATTAAATAAAATACAAATAAAAGCACAATCAATATAGCAGCATATTTATAAGAACTAGGGTTGTGCAGGCTCGGATAGGTTCGAGTTTGCACGTGGAGTTCGGATTTTTCCCTCCAAAAAAACGGAACTCAGAAACAGGCAAAACGTCATCTTGCATGGACGAACATCATCATTCCTGGACAAAAGTCCAGGAATGATGATGTTCATCCATGCAAGATGACATTTTGCCTCTTTCTGAGATCCATTTTTTTGGAGGGAAAAGTCCGAACTCCACGTGCAAACTCGAACCTATCCGAGCCTGCACATCCCTAATAAGAACCAATGATTATCCTATTTAATAATCATATAAGATAGAAATCAATTACTATATAGGCTTTAAATTCAAAGCTGTTCAATCACCACTTCTATGTGGGAATAGTCAGTGTTCACAGCTGAGTAAGTATTTGATTGGTACAAGTGGATTAATGTATCAAATGGCTTAGAACAATTAGCCAATTTGTTGCATTTGTAGTATTCTCACAGAAGAAGCCTGAAACTAGCTCTCCATGGTTAATAGTGATATACTGGCTTCCCAGATATAGTCACATCATTCTTGCCACTGAATAAATACAGTATTACCTCAGTCCAAGTGAGTCGGTTTAGTATCACCTTCTGAAATCTCAAGCTCCCTGTGTAAGCGTGACAATGCTGGGATGTCCAGAGCTGGGTAATATCTTCTGCAGGGTGATCAATCTCTGCTATTAGGCAGAGGTGGACACTGTGTATAGTGTTAAACAGCTAATCCTGTTCATGCTCCAGTGGACTGGATGGTAGAGGGACAGCTGACAGGTAGCAGTGAGGGAAAGTGGTATGAAGTGGTATCTGTTTAGTTGCTAGGAATTACCATCACAAATAGAGTTATGGAGATCAATAAGAACTACAATAAGAACGACACTAATAGAGAATATTTGTAGGAGACTGAAGAACATGGGCAGTACTCTTACCTACTAATTGAAATTATTTGAAATATAGCAATATGGAGGAGAATATGTACAAATTTGTAGTCTTTATAAATTTGTAGTCTATATAGGATAAATTAGATATGTATATGTATCAAGTGGAAATTATAGTATGTATGTCCTCATATCATTTATATCCATTTATGTGTGACTATCAGTGGCAAATGCTGGATTCTCAGGGAGGGGTTTCCATTATATATGTCTACACACACACATATATATATATATAAGTAGGTGTGCGCGACAAAGGTCCCCAGTAGTAGTCCTCCCTATGTAGTGCCCCTTATATAGTGCCCCCAGTAGTAGTCCCCTACCTATGCAGTGCCCCTTATATACTGCCACCAGTAGTAGTCCTCCCCCTATGCAGTGCCCTTATATAATGTCCCCAGTAGTAGTCATCCCTATGTAGCGTGACTTATTAAATGCCCCAGTAGTAGTCCCCTCCCTATGCAGTACCCCTTATATAGTGCCCCCAGTAGTGGTTCTCCCTATGTAGTGCAACTTATATAATGCCCCCAGTAGTGCCCCTTATATAGTGTCCCAGTAGTGCCCCCCCAGTAGTGCCAGAGCCCCCAGTAGTGGTCCCCCCATATGCAGTGCCACTTATATTGGGCCCCCAGTAGTAGTCCCCCTTATGCAGTGCCCCTTATTTAGTGCCCCCCATAGTGCCCATTAGATAGTACCCCCTTGCAGTGGCAGTGCCCCCAGTAGTGCCTCCCCCCAGTAGTGCCAGTGCCTCCACTAGTGGTCCCCCCTTGAAGTGCCCCCAATATAGTGCCCTCTAGTAGTGCCTTCCATAGCAGTGCCCCTTACATATACAATGAAAAATACACACACAAAAAAAACCACTTACCTAAATCCCTGCTCCAGTGCCAGCCTCCGTCCGTGAGCCGGAAGGTGGAGCCCGGCTCCGGCAATGCTCCCCTCTGTCTAGCTCCCTCTGGGAGGGCTGTGAGCATGATGCACATCCCGTCCACTGCCAATTCATCTGTCAGCGCTTCCGCGTCAGGTGGTATGAAAGCCACCTGATGCGGAAGTGCTGACATCTGAACTGGCAGGGGCCTGGCCGGGAAACGCTGCGCAGCCGATCGTCGGTGGCCCAGGGATGGCGCAGAGATGGAGACAGGGCTGTCTCCATCTCTGAATAAACAAAAATATCGGTTGGTCAGGGGGGGTTTCTGGATACTTAGAAACCCCCCTCCATGTGCTAGTGACTATATATTGTATATGTATGCATGTGTAAGTTTACATGGGTATGTCTATCAGAGTTGCTGTGCCATAAATATAATATTCATCACTAAGTACTACAACTATACATTTGTCTCCATATGCATATGTATGTGCATTTTTGGGGACAGTATGTGACATGTACACTGAATTAATTAACCAAACAAACTAAGCTGGAAATTAAAAGAAACAAACTAACCAGAACAAAAGCTAAATGGAACCACTAATTGACATATATATATACAGGAATGATGATGTTCATCCATGCAAGATGACATTTTGCCTCTTTCTGAGTTCCGTTTTTTTGGAGGGAAAAATCCGAACTCCACGTGCAAACTCAAACCTATCCGAGCCTGCACATCCCTAATATATATATATATATATATATATATATATATATATATATATATATATATAATATATATATATATATATATATATATATATATAGTCAGGTCCATAGACATTGGGACATTGACAGAATTTTCAGATTTTGGCCTCTATTCGCCACCACAATGGTTTTGAAATTAAACAAACAAGATGTGCTTTAACTGCAGACTTTCAGATTAAATTTGAGGGTAATTACATCCAAATTAGGTGAACTGTGTAGGAATTATAACAGTTTCAATATGTGCCTCCCACTTTTTAACGGGCCAAAAGTAAAGGGACTATCAACTCAAAGGCTATTTCATGGACAGGTGTGGGCTATTCCCTCGTTATTTCATTATCAATTAAGCAGATAAAAGGTCTGGAGTTGATTCTAGGTGTGACATTTGCATTTGGAATCAGTTGCTGTCGACTCTCAATATGAGATCCAAAGAGCTGTCACTATCAGTGAAGCAAGCCATCATTAGGCTGAAAAATCAAACCAAACCAATCAGAGAGATAGCAAAAACATTAGGTGTGGCCAAATCAACTGTTTGGAACATTCTTAAAAAGAAAGAACGCACCAGAGAGCTCAGCAACACCAAAAGACCCGGAAGACAACTGTGGTGGATGACAGAAGAATTATTTCCCTGGTGAAGAAAAACCCCTTCACAACAGTTGGCCAAATCAAGAACACTCTCCAGGAGGTAGATGTATATGTGTGAAAGTCAACAATAAAGAGAAGACTTCACAAGAGTGAATATAGAGGGTTCACCACAAGATGCATACCATTGGTGAGCCACAAAAACAGGAAGACCAGATTAGAGTTTGCCAAACAACATCTAAAAAAGCCATTACAGTTCTGGAACAACATCCTATGGACAGATGAGACAAAGATCAACTTGTACCAGAGTGATGGGAAGAGAAGGAAAGGAATTGCTCATGATCCAAAACATACCACCTCATCAGTGAAGCATGGTGGTGGTAGTGTCATGGCGTGGGCATGTATGGCTGCCAATGGAACTGGTTCCCTTGTATTTATTGATGATGTAACTGCTGACAAAAGCAGCAGAATGAATTCTGAAGTGTTTCGGGCAATATTATAAGCTCATATTCAGTCAAATGCTTCAGAACTCATTGTACGGCGCTTCAGAGTGCAGATGGACAATGACCCGAAGCAAACTGCAAAAGCAACCAAAGAGTTTTTTAAGGCTAAAAAGTGGAATGTTATGCAATGGCCAAGTCAATCCCCTGACCTGAATCCGATTGAGCATGCATTTCACTTGATGAAGACAAAACTGAAGGGAAAATGCCCCAAGAACAAGCAGGAACTGAAGATATTTGCAGTAGAGGCCTGGCAGAGCATCACCAGGGATGAAACCCAGCGTCTGGTGATGTCTATGCGTTCCACACTTCAGGCTGTAATTGCCTGCAAAGGATTTGCAACAAAGTATTAAAAAGTGAAAGTTAGATTTAAGATTGTTTAGTTTGTCCCATTACTTTTGGCCCCTTAAAAAGTGGGAGGCACATATTGAAACCATTGTAATTCCTACACCGTTCACCTGATTTGGATGTAATTACCCTCAAAATAAATCTGAAAGTCTGCAGTTAAATCACATCTTGTTTGTTTCATTTCAAAGCCATTGTGGTGGTGAATAGAGGCCTAAATATGAAAATTCTGTCAATGTCCCAATATTTATGGACCTGACTGTATATATTTTATAGTGGCGGTACTCTGTTAATTAAAACATAACTTTTAAAACTTTTATTTAAAGGCATAATATTACACCAGTCATAGACATGTACAATAATCCGAAATGCTAACTTGAACATATAACATTAGTCAAGAAAAATCAACAGTTTTGAAAGTGTGCCCTTTAGGTGGTCTTATGGAGTTAAAAATCACATAGAAACACACACAATATAAACTGATGAAATATAAACAGAAAGTGCTGAATGTGGTGACACTATTAAAATAGCATTACACCACAGCCTAGATAACACATTTTAGTTCATTGGTAAATTCCATATGAATTGAATGTGTAGATATAATCATTTATTGTTTAGTTTGTCCCATTACTTTTGGCCCTTTAAAAAGTGGGAGGCACATGTAGAAACCGTTGTAATTCCTACACCGTTCACCTGATTTGGATGTAATTACCCTCAAATTAAATCTGAAAGTCTGCAGTTAAATCACATCTTGTTTGTTTCATTTCAGAGCCATTGTGGTGGTGAATAGAGGCCAAAATATGAAAATTCTGTCAATGTCCCAATATTTATGGATCTGACTGTATATAAATATATATATATATATATAGCTTATTATTTGTTCTTTTTCTTTCTTCTTTTCTCCTATTATATATATATATATATATATATATATATATATATATTTATATATATATCCTTATGTGCATACATCTGTATGTTTATATTTAATTTTTATATATAGCAGGAGGCTTGTGAATTTTATGATTATTTTTATGATTGTTAATTTTTATTATGTTTTTCTCATATTAACGTTATTGATTTATTTATGTATTTACTTATTTTAAAGATACTAAATATATAAAACAAATTTTTAGTTGCTGCAGGAATAACATCTATATGGTGATTGTGAAACTCTGGAGGAATATAAGGAGACATTATGGACCTGAATCTCTAGTCTTGAGAAAGTCCGGCATCCTACGAGATGAAACACATTGACCTTTACCCTCCAGCACACTTTCGATCCAGACAAGCATAAGATACCGCTGCACTATCTAAGAGACGGTTTTTACAGCAATAGTGGATATCACTGCCACAAGTAATGCTTTCCCTCACCGCTGCCTGTCAGCTGTCCCTGAACGGACATTACCATCCAGTCCACCGGAACATGAACAGGATTAGCTGTTTAACACTATACACAGCATCCACCTTGGCCTAATAGCAGAGATTGATCACCCTGCACAGAAGATATTACCCAGCTCTGGATATCCCAGCATGGCCACGCTTACACAGGGAGCTGGAGATGATCATACACCGGCTCACTTGGACTGAGGTAACACTGAATTCATTCAGTGGCAAGATAAATGTGATTATAACCGGGATGCTAGCATATCACTGTTAACCACGGAGAGCTAGTTTCAGGCTTGTTCTGTGAGAATAGTACAACAAATTGGCTACTTGTTCTAAGATATTTGATACATTAATCCACTTGTAGCAATCAAATACTAACTCAGCTGTGAACACTGACTATTCCCACATAGAAGTGGTGATTGAACAGCTTTGAATTTAAAGCCTATATAGTAATTGATTTCTATCTTATATGATTATTAATTGGGATAATCATTGGTTCTTATAAATATGCTGCTATATTGATTGTGCTTTTATTTGTATTTTATTTAATTTCTGTTATCTAGATGTTTTTATGTGATTAAACTGAATTTTTGTGAACTATAGACAAGCCTCCTGTGTACAAAATAGAAAGCAATCACTGACTTACTTTTATTATTAAACTGGATCACTTTATATAAGCAAGTGCAGTTAACCAAGATTTTAGTAGCTTCTTCCATATTTTTTTTTTGGTCCTACCAAGACCTTGTACCTGCAGCTGGTGTTATTTAATTATATATTTTCAATATTTTCACACATTAGCGCTGGGAAGTGTAGTGACTTCACTACAGCATTATATGGACATAAATTAGAAAGAAAATGTAAGAGGGGGTATAGTAATTGAGTGCTCTGAAAGTGGGGGTCAGGAGTTTGAAATAGATATTTACTGGGATGGGGAGCCACTGAAGCAGGTTGCAAATTAAAGAAGCTGACACAGAGAGAGGTTACACAGGAAAATGAGATGGGCAGCCACATTCATGAAAGATTGAATTAGAGAAAGTCCAGAAAGAAAAAGACTGAAGAGGAGGAAGTTACATTATTCAAGACAAGAGATAATGATCTTAAAGGAAAGACACTGAAAAAAGCACACCATCTACTTATTAAAGCCTGTATATTCATATGAATTCAACAGTGATACCAAGGTCAAGTCTCACCAAGATTAAATGCTTTCAGTCCTATAGTACCAGAGAGAGAGAGAGAGAGAGAGAGAGAGAGAGCTCATAGCAGAGCTCACATGAATTTACCTATCTAAGGAAACTGGATTGTGCACAATATAGCACTTTGACAATCAATTTTTCCTGTAACTTCACAGGCTTGTATACTGCAGTTGTAATATAGCATCATCTGCTCCCAAAAAAATTCAGTGTCTTCTGCAATTCAAATGGATCTTTGCACCAACCATATAGTAGGAATAAATTCCAGTACATGGAAACAGAGGGCAGCAAAAATGCATGTCTATTGCATATTTGCATTTTATATGTTGCTGCATATGGAGCTGCATGAGAATCAGAACCAGACACAATTAGTTATTGTTGTGGAGATTTCCTCTGCCGCCAAGAGTTTGTCTATCACCATTTCAGTTTACTGGTTGTTTCATCAATGTCATCAAAACCTAAAGTATATATCTTAGTTATTAGATAAATACACACAACCTCATCCTTGTTGGTGTCTTTACTCAGACATACTCTTTGTAAAAACATATCTTGATCTTTTATAAAAGATATTTTATACAGTCTGGGAAATAGTGACTAAGAAAAATGACTGCATTTTATTAATATTAGCCTTCTGTTTAACCTTAATCTATATAGCACCTTCAATAATGTAGTGCAATGCAGAAACAAAAATGTCATTCATATCAATCCCTGCCCTATTGGAGCTAACAATCTAAATTCCCTAATAAGCAAACAAGCACTCTAAAGTTATTTTAGTCCACAAGCAGTCAATGAACAGCATGTTTTTGCAGTGTGAGAGGACAATGGAGCACCCAGATGGAAACATGGGGAGAACATACAAACAGACATATAGGGCCCTAGTTGAGGACTAAAAGTGTTATCTCAGTGCTGTAAGGTAGAAATTTGTACCACCATGATGCCCCATCATCCATGATCAGGACCACGGTGTTCATTTGTGTCCATTGTACTGATCTCACCTATAAAAGGGTGAGTATATGTCTATATACTTTCTTTTTTGTTTTTTATCACAGAGTTACACTATATTTTTTTCCATTCTCTTTTTTTCCCCAAAATAACACTGATCCTTGGGAGTGCTGGAATACTTCTTTACAAAAAACTCATAGCACAGCTCCAGGCTGGTTAGCACAGGTTTGGCCCCTCTATTGTGAGGAAGTGATGTAAAAGTTCCTCCTCCTAGAGACTACAACCTCTGAACATAAAATCCCCAGGATTCCTTCTGAAACCCACTGGACAGTAAGAGCTGGAGTTCTATATAAGGTTAGGTCTCTTTGAATAGCAATTTTACAACCCTATTGGTCCCATTATAATTGAAATTAGTCTCTAAAACCCATGTTTATTGTAGTGTACTAAAAATGAAAAATAGATACATAATATATACAGTACAAGGAAAACAGTGAAATTTCAATAGAAAAACACTTGCAAAACACTAGAGATGTGCGTGGGCCCAAGTGTTTTGGCAAAACCACCTTTAAATGTTATGATTTTGGCAAAACCACCCTCAACTGTATTGGTTTGGATTAGGGGTGTGCACCGGCCACTTTTCGTGTTTTGTGTTTTGGTTTTGGATCTGGATCTTTCTTCGTGTTTTGGATCTGGATTGGTTTTGCCAAAACCACCCTTCCGTGTTTTGGGTTCTGGGTTTTGTGTTTTGGATCTGTATTTTTTTGAAAAAAAGCATAAAAACAGCTAAAATCACAGAATTTGTAGGTTTTTCTGCTCCTATGCTATTATTAACCTCAATAACCTTAATTTCCACTCATTTCCAGTCTATTCTGAACACCTCACACCTCACAATAGTGTTTTTATGTCCAAAAGGTTGCACCGAGGTAGCTGGATGACTATGCTAAGCGACACGAGTGGGCGGCACAAACACGTGACCCATCTATGAGTGACACTGCAGTGGCAGGCAGGATGGCAGTTAGAAAAACTAGGCCCCAAACTGTACATAATGCAAAGAAAAAAAGAG
The DNA here is from genome assembly GCA_031769625.1 of Taudactylus pleione. Classification (NCBI taxonomy): domain Eukaryota; kingdom Metazoa; phylum Chordata; class Amphibia; order Anura; family Myobatrachidae; genus Taudactylus; species Taudactylus pleione. Next base: position 8,333,383 of record JAUIMM010000005.1, read on the forward strand.
GTGCAAGATGGAATTGTCCTTGGGCCCTCCCACCCACCCTTATGTTGTATAAACAGGACATGCACACTTTAACAAATCAATCATTTCAGCGCCAGGGTCTGCCACACAACTGTGGCTGAAATGATTGGTTCGTTTGGGCCCCCACAAAACAAGCTGGCAATTAATGTGTCCCTGCACAAACTGGCTCTACGGAGGCAAGATGTCATCCTCATCCTCCTCATCCACCGATTCCTCACCCTCTTCAGTGTGTACATCCTCATCCTCACAAAGTATTAACTCGTCCCCACTTGAATCCACCACCACAGGTCCCTCTGTACCTTCTGGAGGCTGGTCTCCCTGGAAGAGCTGATAATTCATTTTGATGAACATCATCTTCTCCACATTCTGTGGAAGCAACCTCCTACGCCTTTCGCTGACAAGGTTCCCGGCTGCACTAAACACTCTTTCGGAGTACACACTGGAGGGGGGGCAACTCAGGTAAAATAGAGCCAGTTTGTACAGGGGCCTCCAAATTGCCTCTTTTTCCTGCCAGTACAGGTATGGACTGTCTGACATGCCTACTTGGATGCTGTCACCGATGTAATCCTCCACCATTCTGTCAATGGTGACAGTATCATATGCAGTGACAGTAGACATGTCAGAAATTGTTGCCAGGTCCTTCAGTCCGGACCAGATGTCCAAACTTGGTCCTGCCTGCCCTGCATCACCGCCAGCGGGTTGCTTAGGATACCTAAGTTTTTTCCTGGCAGCCCCAGTTGCGGGAGAAAATGAAGAAGGAGCCGTTGACGTGTCACGTTCCGCTTCAGCTGACAGTGTGTTCACCAGCAGGTCTTTGCACCTCTGCAGGCTTGTGTCGGCCGGAAAGAGAGACACCACATAGGCTTTAAACCTAGGATCGAGCACGGTGGCCAAAATGTAGTGGTCTGATTTCAACAGATTGACCACCCTGGAATCCTGGCAAAGCGAATGAAGGGCTTCATCCACAAGTCCCACATGCCGAGCGGAATCGCTCCGTCTTAGCTCCTCCTTCACTTTCTCCAGCTGCTTCTGCAAAAGCCTGATGAGGGGAATGACCTGACTCAAGCTGGCAGTGTCTGAACTGACTTCACGTGTGGCAAGTTCGAAGGGCTGAAGAACCTTGCACAACACGGAAATCATTCTCCACTGCGCTTGAGTCAGGTGCATACCCCCTCCTTTGCCTATGTCATAGGTGGATGTATAGGCTTGTATGGCCTTTTGCTGCTCCTCCATCCTCTGAAGCATATAGAGGGTTGAGTTCCACCGCGTCACAACCTCTTGCTTCAGGTGATGGCGGGGCAGGTTCAAGAGTGTTTGCTGGCGCTCCAGTCTTCGGCACGCAGTCGCTGAATGGCGAAAGTGGCCAGAAATTTTTCGGGCCACCCAAAGCGTCTCCTGCACGCCCCTGTCGCTTTTCAGAAAATTCTGCACCACCAAGTTTATTGTGTGAGCAAAACATGGGACGTGCTGGAATTTGCCCAGATGTAATGCCCGCACAATATTGGTGGCGTTGTCAGATATCACAAATCCCCAGGAGAGTCTAAGTGGGGTAAGCCACTGGGCGATGATTTCCCTCAGTTTCTCTAAGAGGTTGTCGGCGGTGTGCCTCTTACTGAAACCGGTGATACACAGCGTAGCCTGCCTTGTAACGAGCTGGCGTTTCTGAGATGCTGCTACTGGTGACGCTGCTGCTGTTGCTGCGTAAGGTGATACATCTACCCAGTGGGCTGTCACAGTCATATAGTCCTTAGTCTGCCCTGTTCCACTTGTCCACATGTCCGTGGTTAAGTGGACATTGTGTACAACGGCATTTTTCAGGACACTGAGGACACTTTTTCTGACGTTTCTGTACAGTCTCGGTATCGCCTGCCTAGTGAAGTGGAATCTAGACGGGATTTGGAACCGGGGACACACTACCTCCATCAATTGTCTAAATCCCACTGCACTAATGGCGGATACCGGATGCACGTCTAACACCAACATAGCAGTCAAGGCCTCAGTTATACGTTTTGCTTCAGGATGACTGCTGTCGTACTTCATCCTCCTCGCTAAGGACTGTTGGAGGGTCAATTGTTTAGTAAAAGTAGTGGTGTTCCTACTTCCTCTCTGGGATGATGAACGACTCCCAGCAGCAGCAGCAACAGCAGCAGCGGCAGCAGTAGGCGTAGCAATGCAGGATCCTCCGGAGGAATCCCGGATAGGAGAGTCAGTCATGCCAGTGATATGGCCTGCAGGACTACTTCCGATCCTGACTAAGGAGGAAATTGACGAGGAGGGAGTTGACGGTGTGGTTTGCAGGCGCTTGGATACAACAGGACAACGGGATTTAGGTGTCCCTGGACTGCTTACGGTCTGAGCCAAAGTTTCTGAACTTGACAGTAACTTTTTATGAACGCGCTGCAGGTGCCGTATAAGGGAGGATGTTCCTAGGTGGTTGACGTCCCTACCCCTACTTATTTCACCTTTACATATGGTACATATGGCAAGACAGTTGTTGTCCGGATTTGGATAGAAATATTGCCAGACCAAAGAGGTGGAATGTTTGGTCTTCTGCCCAGGCATGACCGTGATGGGCTTTTTCATCCCACGGACAACAACTGTCTCCCCCGGAGCCTGATTTAAACAAACCACATCACCATCAGAATCCTCCTCGCCAACTTCCTCCTCAGCGCCAGCTACACCAGTATCCTCATCCTGTTGTACTTCAACAGTGACATCTTCAATTTGCATATCAGCAAGTGGACTGTGGGTGCTCCTTTCAGCACTTGCAGGGGGCGTGCAAATGGTGGAAAGAGCCACCTCTTCCCGTCCAGTGCTGGGAAGGTCAGGCATCGCAACCACCACCACACTTGGACTCTCTTTGGGGATTTGTGATATCTTCTTAGAAAGCACAGTTCTTCGCTGTGCTTTTGCCAGCTTAACTCTTTTGATTTTTTTAGTGGGAGGAGTGCTTCCATCGTCATGTGAAGCTGAACCACTAGTCATGAACATACTAGGGATCGACCTTAGCCGTTCCTTGCCACTCCGTGTCGTAAATGGCATATTGGCAAGTTTACGTTTCTCTTCAGCTGATTTAAATGTCTTTTTCAAGGTCATTTTCCTGAACTTTGCCATTTGGGATTGTATGTGCCCTCTACTATGACATTGGGCATCGGCCTTGGCAGACGACGTTGATGGCATGTTATCGTCTATGTCATGACTAGTGGCAGCAGCTTCAGCACTAGGAGGAAGTGGTTCTTGATCTTTCTCTATTTTATTTTTATCGGAGAAAGTTTGGTCCTCCATTTATGTTATATCGAATTGATATATACGTGCGGCTAAACACAGAAAATAAATTTTTTTTTGGTTCGGACTGGAGTGTACTTTGTGGGTTACAGCACCCTTTAACGGTCAAGCCAGCCGGCCCTTTACTTATGACACAGGCGCACTCTTGGCACTACTTTGTTGATGCACGTGCGGCTACTGCGCACACAATTCACAAACACAGAAAATAATTTTTTTTTGGTTTGGACTGGAGTGTACTTTGGGGGTTACAGCACCCTTTAACGGTCAAGCCAGCCGGCCCTTTACTTATGACACAGGCGCACGCTTGGCACTACTTTGTTGATGCACGTGCGGCTACTGCGCACACAATTCACAAACACAGAAAATAATTTTTTTTTTGGTTTGGACTGGAGTGTACTTTCGGGGGTTACAGCACCCTTTAACGGTCAAGCCAGCCGGCCCTTTACTTATGACACAGGGGCACTCTTGGCACTACTTTGTTGATGCACGTGCGGCTACTGCGCACACAATTCACAAACACAGAAAATAATTTTTTTTTAGGTTTGGACTGGAGTGTACTTTCGGGGGTTACAGCACCCTTAACGGTCAAGCCAGCCGGCCCTTTACTTATGACACAGGCACACGCTTGGCACTACTTTGTTGATGCACGTGCGGCTACTGCGCACACAATTCACAAACACAGAAAATATTTTTTTTTTGGTTTGGACTGGAGTGTACTTTCGGGGGTTACAGCACCCTTTAACGGTCAAGCCAGCCGGCCCTTTACTTATGACACAGGCGCACGCTTGGCACTACTTTGTTGATGCACGTGCGGCTACTGCGCACACAATTCACAAACACAGAAAATAATTTTTTTTTAGGTTTGGACTGGAGTGTACTTTCGGGGGTTACAGCACCCTTAACGGTCAAGCCAGCCGGCCCTTTACTTATGACACAGGCGCACGCTTGGCACTACTTTGTTGATGCACGTGCGGCTACTGCGCACACAATTCACAAACACAGAAAATAATTTTTTTTTTGGTTTGGACTGGAGTGTACTTTCGGGGGTTACAGCACCCTTAACGGTCAAGCCAGCCGGCCCTTTACTTATGACACAGGCGCACGCTTGGCACTACTTTGTTGATGCACGTGCGGCTACTGCGCACACAATTCACAAACACAGAAAATAATTTTTTTTTGGTTTGGACTGGAGTGTACTTTCGGGGGTTACAGCACCCTTTAACGGTCAAGCCAGCCGGCCCTTTACTTATGACACAGGCGCACGCTTGGCACTACTTTGTTGATGCACGTGCGGCTACTGCGCACACAATTCACAAACACAGAAAATAATTTTTTTTTAGGTTTGGACTGGAGTGTACTTTCGGGGGTTACAGCACCCTTAACGGTCAAGCCAGCCGGCCCTTTACTTATGACACAGGCGCACGCTTGGCACTACTTTGTTGATGCACGTGCGGCTACTGCGCACACAATTCACAAACACAGAAAATAATTTTTTTTTTGGTTTGGACTGGAGTGTACTTTCGGGGGTTACAGCACCCTTAACGGTCAAGCCAGCCGGCCCTTTACTTATGACACAGGCGCACGCTTGGCACTACTTTGTTGATGCACGTGCGGCTACTGCGCACACAATTCACAAACACAGAAAATAATTTTTTTTTGGTTTGGACTGGAGTGTACTTTCGGGGGTTACAGCACCCTTTAACGGTCAAGCCAGCCGGCCCTTTACTTATGACACAGGCGCACGCTTGGCACTACTTTGTTGATGCACGTGCGGCTACTGCGCACACAATTCACAAACACAGAAAATAATTTTTTTTTAGGTTTGGACTGGAGTGTACTTTCGGGGGTTACAGCACCCTTAACGGTCAAGCCAGCCGGCCCTTTACTTATGACACAGGCGCACGCTTGGCACTACTTTGTTGATGCACGTGCGGCTACTGCGCACACAATTCACAAACACAGAAAATATTTTTTTTTTTGGTTTGGACTGGAGTGTACTTTCGGGGGTTACAGCACCCTTAACGGTCAAGCCAGCCGGCCCTTTACTTATGACACAGGCGCACGCTTGGCACTACTTTGTTGATGCACGTGCGGCTACTGCGCACACAATTCACAAACACAGAAAATAATTTTTTTTTTGGTTTGGACTGGAGTGTACTTTCGGGGGTTACAGCACCCTTAACGGTCAAGCCAGCCGGCCCTTTACTTATGACACAGGCGCACGCTTGGCACTACTTTGTTGATGCACGTGCGGCTACTGCGCACACAATTCACAAACACAGAAAATATATTATTTTTTTAGCACTTGGGGGGAGCACCCCTGATGGACAGAGCACCCCCTGGACAACACTACAGCACCCCTTTAGGACTGGGACACTGCACAGGACTTTGGAGTGGACACAGCCCCTATGGAGAACTGACTGCACAACACAGTCCAGCCAGCCCCTATGGACTTTGAAGTAGTGGACACAGCCCCTATTAACAACAGCAGCACAGCACAACACAGCCAGCCCCTATGGACTTTGAAGTAGTGGACAACAGCAGCACTACACTACACTACACTACACAGCACTAACTCCCACCCTCCCTCTTCACTGTCCACAGCCGAGTGAGAAAATGGCGCCGACGCGGGTACCTTATATAGGATCCAAAACCCGCGAGACTCGGAAGGCGGGATGATGACGTTTTGCCTCGATGTCAGATCCGAGTCAGGCGGGAAAAGTCGAGCCTGACTCGGATCGGACTCGGATCGGGGGGGCTCGGGGGGGTTCGGATTTCAGAAATCCGAACCCGCTCACCCCTAGTTTGGATTCAGATTTGGGTTTTGGTTTTGGATTTCTTGTAAATTGATAAAAACTGCTACAATCTTGTAATTGGACATGTTTGGACATGTTTACATGCAATCCAAAAGCAAGATTCAGTTTTTAAATCTGATTTTTTAATTTACAGCAGACCCAAACAGGGACGTGGATCACAAAACTGATCCAAGCTGGGACTTTATTCGACTCTGAACTCCTAAATTCAGGTGTGTTCATTTTTCATGAAAACCAAACTGCACATCTCTACCCAAATCCCTTGTTCACCATTGTATTATAACATAAAATAAAATATTGCTTCTTTATTCTTGATCTGCTCTAAAAAATGTGAAATAAAACATTTTTTTCTTTTTTCTTGATCATTCTTAGTCACTCCATGTGAACAATAACAAGTGTGTTTAACATAAAAATCCCCAGCAAAAATCCAAATAAATGAACAATGCAGCCACACACTAAGTGACCCATTGCTAGGTGATTATGATTGTGAGTGCCTTGGATTTCAATTAGCTGCCAGCTAATCACAAATGTTGTTCATGTGCAAGCCAAACACATTGCTATGAAAGTGGGGACAATGCTGTGATTAGCTAAAATGTTATAGGAAATTAGATCATTCTCAATTATACTCATTTGAAAACAAGAACTCATTGTGGGACTAATTATGATTTAGACAGAAGTCAATTTATGGGAAATAAACATACAGATCTGCCTAGCTACATTATTGGCCATAGCTCAGCGAATTGCACTATGCATGGCATGAGACGGACTCCCATGATCGGAGATGCACATTCATGTCTCCATAGAATATAATGGGAGATGCACTCCCACAATTGGGGATGCACTTTTACATTTTCATAGGCTTGAATAGAGATGCACTCCTGCGATTGGGACATGCCTTATCATAGCGTGGTGCATAGTGTGATTCATGGGCACGTGTGTGCCGCAATCAGCCAAAATGATCGCGGCCGCATCTATACACATATTTACCCTACAGTATGTATGCGTACAAAAGCCCATATTTACATTTAAGTGCTGTATATCTTGAAACTTTGGCCCCTGATGCCTAAAAGAGTAGGCAAGCTTAAGATGAGCCCAATAATACCACTTTTACACCAAAGTTCTGGGTCTGACCTGGAGGTTGGAACAGGGTTCTGGCATTGATGTGAATATTTGGAGATGACGTCATTTCAAAGTGCCACTAATGCCAAATGTTGACTGATTGTCTAAACAGTAAATCATTCAGATGATAGTACTCAAATCATTAGTGCTATGGCTATATTATGTCACTTTGCACATGTCTATATGAATTTAATTGTCACTAGCTTGGATAGACAGCATTGCCAGGGTTGAAGTATAGATGTTAAAGTACATCTGCAGCCTTAATTTTTTACATTGCAGATCACCATTGGAGACCATGGCACATGAAAATGTGCTTGGATGAAATTAATAACTCTCAGTGCAGGTGCAGTGTGACATTTGATTTTTCTGGCTCACTGTTATTTCTTTGGGGCTCTGCCTGCTCCCCACTGGTACATATCAGCCTATGCCCTCAGACCAGTGTACTGGAAAACATCTTGAGTGAACTTGCAGAAATCATTATTGAGCAGAAATCTATGCAGACCAACATTAAAGACCATCGGGGCCAGACTGGCCATCGGGCTCTTCTGGCAAATGCCAAAAGGGCAGATGGCCTCAGGGATGGCTTGAGGAGGGAGAAAGTGTCCCCACCCCACTGTGCTGGATACAGGTTATTTGTGCAATTTAGGGGGAGGGAAGGACCACCACAGCAGTGATGGGCTGGGAAGAGAAGGGGCGAGCTACAAGGCCAGGCCCCCATGACTTGCAGCATGCCTGCTTCAAAAGCATCCATGCCTAAGGCACATGGACAGGGCGGAGTGCCAGAGCTGAACTACAGCCCCAGTCTGACCCTGGAGACCATGGTATATGAAAATGTACTTGGAGGAAGTTTGTAACTTTCAGTGCAGGTGCAGAGTGACAGTTGATCCACCACCTCACTGCTCTTCCTTTGGAGCTCTGCCTTCCCCCCACTGGTAAAGATATGCCTGTGCCTTCAGATCAGTGCAGTTTTAGACATCCTGAGTGAACTTGTTTAAACCAATATTTAAAAATCAGAGATTCCATGGCCTACTTGGAGGGCACCATGTAGACCTCCATGGCCCTAACATACTTCAAACATATAAAAAAAGGAAGAAAACCACTTGCAATGCTGCCAATATAAACGGTGTTCTTGTGGATCTCTTTTTCAGGAATTTCTTTCTGTTCCCATCCAATTTAGCAAACAGTCTTTAAATCAAAATAAAATGGAACCATACCGTTTACAGCACCTAGCTAGGTGCCAAAAAGAGAGTGTAATGGGAGGTGTCTGGATTACTTCCCTCCTCCCACTGGGTGAAAGTTTATCGACCCATCTGCTTCCACTCATTTTGATGTATTTGACCTACTGTGAACATCCCCAGCATCTTCTTGCCTGAAGGGAGTAGGGAAGTAATCTGGATACCTCCCATACAACAATATCCCTGCTTTGATTTAAAGACTGTTTGCTATATTGATGGGAACAGAAAGAAATTCCTGGAAAAGAAAGATCCAAAAGAACTATGTTTATATGGGCAGCACCGCAAGTGTTTTTCTTCCTTTTTATATTGATAAACTTTATTTTGGGATGCGGTGGTTACCCATAGATCTACACTGTGTAAAACCTGGACAGTTAGTGAGGATCGTGGTTGGGAACCCTTGCAGTTGTATAAAAATTATAATACTTTGATAGATCCAAGCCTTAGTGTGAGACATAAATACATGAAAAGGAGGATTGTTTGTCCTACTGCATGTTTACATTATTCAGTTTTGGAAACTTATCTGCTGAAGTCTGAATAATTTCTAAATTGGGTTGCTGAGATCTTAAAGCAATGGAAAATGCTACTTTATATTATTCTCTTTTAATTAAAATAATCTCTGCATTTTTTTCTAAGAAGTTACTTACTGTTTAGTTATCAGACTTAGGCCCTCATTCAGAGCCGTACGCTCTGAGAAGAGCACACGCTCTGAATGAGGGCCGGGCTCCATTTTCATGGAGCGTCCTCCTGGACGCTCGTATAGCTGTGGGTCACCACCCACAGGCTATACGAGCGTGCATTGTGATGGTCGCGATGGTCTCGACCATCGCGACCATCGAATTTGCGAGCCGGAGCCTGCGGTTGAGGTTTTCAATTGCAAGCTCCGGAGTGATTTTGGCTCTATCAGAGCCAAAATCACTCCCACTGACATCACTAGTGATGTCAGTGGGCCGGCTTCTGACGGGAGGCGTTCCCGTGGGAACGCCCCCATCAGGGAGGCACGCCCCCGGCACGCCCACCAAAGGGGGCGTGCTGTCAATCAACATTGACAGCATGCCCCCTTTGATCGGACACAACGAGCGAAGGACTTTCCTTCGCTCGTCGCATCTGGCGCATGCGCACGACGGAGCTCCCTCCGTCGTGCGCATGCTCAGTCCATAACATCGACCCACTTGCGAGCGGACAGCCACTCGCGAGTGGGTTTGAATCTAGCCCTTAATTTATAAATTGCATTAAAAGGTAATTCAATAATATGAATGTGCATGTAATACTGATAACTTCATAGAGTTTGAAGCTATTACAATATTTTAAAAATATGTATTGTATTATCAGGAACATGTTAAAACTTTGAAGATTTAATTTTTCCCCAAAATATAGGTATTAAGCTCACATTTTTGTGTAGAAAACAAACATATCTATGTATTATATTCAATTTTGTTTTCCTCTTGCTTTGTTTTATCTTATTTTTGCATTTGTATACTATAAGAATTAGCACAACACCAATGTTACATATCTTGCTTCCCATTAAAATGTTTTATTGTCCTTTGTGCCCACAAAGCTTTAGTGCCATCTCCCAAGAGAAAGCCATCAGCACTGTAGAGACACTTCAGAGCACACCAAAGTACAGAATACTAGAATTATAAAACTGTCATAAATGTCAGAATGCATTGTAATCAGCAGAACAGTAACAGTGCCTGGATACCAGCCATTTCATCTAAGGAATTCTTTATGGTCTGGTAAATTTCATTAATTTTCAACTAAGTAAGAATGACATTTGCAAAAAGAAAAATAAATAAAACATTACACCATATTTTTATGATTTCTATTTTTACTAGCAATACTTAAAAAGTTCACAATAATTTGGTTTGACCTCAATGGTTCAATGACATAAAAGTTTGTGTGTTTTTGTTCTTATGAACACGAGCAAAGCCTGCAAACAACATAAAACAAATGGTTTAGATAAGATCAGATAAAGTGCAAGAAGAAAAAAAAAACCAGTAGACAAACAAAAGAAAAGTAATGCAGAGCAAAGTAAACTAAACTAAACAATATCCAGTTGCAATATTTAATTACAATAACTTTAGTTTGTTTGTTTTTTTCAATTCCACAGTGTACTAAAACTTGTCTTTATAACTTTACCCTTCAGTAACTTTAAGCATTCAGCCTAATACATGAACCCCAGTAGTGTATTTTAACATAGGTCTTATAAATGCTGCAAGATAATAAGAGTCTGCCTTTTATTCACATCGTAAAAAATACTAATTACTACATATCTCTCTCAGATAACATTGCTCACAGACTGATCACATTCCTACACTAGTCCACTTAAGTGTTTTTAAATTAGTTTTCTGATTTGAAAGTTTAAATAACCAACACAGTGCTTTTGACATCAAATCTAGAGGGAATTAAGTTAATTATATAAAAGCATTTTAAATAAACCATTAATTATTTACTATATTACAGAACTCTGCTGTTTTCCTAGTGCTAAGAAGAAAGCTCACATATCTCAAAGTAATACACTAATACTTGGATTTAAATTAGAATAAAATGAATAATAGTGAATAGGAATAGTTGCAACCAATAAACAACCAGTGCTTCAAATAAATTATATCATAATGCAATGTTACTGTAAGAACAGAAATGTACAGTACAGCTAACCTACAAGGAAATTCTAATATACATTTCACCATCCTTCTTCAGATAACTTGCAAACAGGCTAGCTGTATTTAATAACATGTAAAGCTTTGCTGCAAACATGTGAGTATTGTGCATAACTATTTCAGTGAACTACCAAAGTGTAGTATATTAAAAAATAGTCAGTTTTTATTGTAACTGCATATAATTAAGTAAGTCTGTAATTTATTCACAGAATTTCCAGATTTTTTTATAATCTACAGCACATTTCTCAGAAACTGATATATTTAAAATTAACAAACAAATAAATCAAAATGAGCAAATACTTGATACGGGGCAAACATGGCTGTTAAATAGGAAACTTAGTAAAATGTGCTTGTAACCCACAAATACACAATATAATTATAACAATGAATAGAGCTCATTGCTATTAAAAGAATAGAGTATTTCTCCTTTTCAAAATATGACATAATTACCTAAAATGCTTTTGTGATTAAGAATTTGAATTTTCTTTTTACATTTCAGTAATTTAGATAGCAATCAAATAAATAAACCTGGTGATATTAGAGAGGGCAGGTTTGAGTGGGGGACTGGGACACACCCACCTGAAGATGGAGATATCTATTCAAACCTGTTTTAATATGAAAAGATTTGACACAAAAGTGTATTTGCATGAGGCTACAGGAATATCAAATGTAGGGATTCCAGTCCCAAAATGAATGACAAATCCCAGGATTTCAGGATTTTAAGGCTGATATCCAAGGATTCTGAAACTAATTTTGGGGTTTTGATTAAGAAAAAAAATGAAAAGACAGCTCAAATAACTACAATGGAAATTGTAAGTTAGTTGACTATACTGATGATTTAATGTAAACTGCAATATTCCAGTAAGTTTTGGAGTCTTTTTTCATTTGCTGAAAGTATGACCTAAGAAAAAGCAGGGCATCCATGGTGTCATTGCTACTTTGCCTTCAGATTGTCGGCCACATTTATCCATGAGTTATATTTTTGTTATTATTATTATTATCCTTTAGTTATATGGCGCCAAAAGTGTTCCACAGCGACTTACAAAGTACATAAACAAATAATTTGACAACTGACTTACAGTAAAAATAGGACAAGGTCATGGATAATATACATTGATACATAAGTGACCATAACACCTAGATATGCAACAGAGCGTAAGCCACCAAGTATTTGGTGCCCTGGTGGGGGGTAAGAAGTAGGTGAAAGTAAAGTAAGGAGAAGCACAAGAGGCTAGAGGCCCTGCTCGTAAGAGCTAAATGGTGCTCCTAACTGCTATTTTTCAAACACATGACAGGAGCTGATTGGTTGAAGCACCACTTAAGACAAGTAACAAGTGATAACAAGATTATCACTCATTTATAAATGAGACCCTTTATTCCCCATTTACCCAGCTGCAGAGAAAGTATGTTCAGGCTATAAACTAAGTACGATTAAGCCCATGTCCGTTTCTTCAGCTGCAATATCACCTGATGATTGAGCTGTGCCTGTATCAGACTTATCATCATCTATATTAGGCAGAGTTACATGATGCTCGTCATTATGATTGACGTCATCTAAAGAAGGACAGATCAGCTATTCTTAAGATTGAAGAGGGCTTTTCAGTACTGCCTTTTTTGCAGAGAACTTCACATACTGCAAAGTGGAGGCCATTCACTAGACTATGCAACTGGTGTTCGGCACATATAAGTTTTCCAACTTGTACCATTACATCTTGGACCATCTGTTTTTTTTTGTACTTTATGAAACGTTATATATTTATATGAATCCTCCATCAGTTATTTGATTGTGCTTTCACATTTAGCAACCATTTTTTGCATTTAAAGACATTTCAGATAAAGTGTTTTGTGTTTCTTGAACTTCTAGCCTAAGATTCTCTACATCCACATCTTTTTGGCTGTATTGAAGAACATCAGAAGGCAAAAGGTTAGATTCTTCATCCTGCATACTTTTTCTGATATCTTGAATCAAAGAAGCAGCATCATAAATATCCCCAGGAGGTTAAAACTCTCTAGTTTCTCTTCATTTCCAACACAAATAACTAGCTGTACTGCAAGTTCTGACTTGGTTCCATAAAGTCACTGTTTCATGTACAGAGGCAAAACTCTCCATAACTCTTCACACTTAACTTCCTGCTTTACTTTCATCTGCAAACCTGTGTGACCCGTCATATCCATTTTATTCTGATCACATGGAAACATTAGAGTCTTATTATGTAAAGTCATAGATATATTGTAGTTTTCCATATGTATTGTACCTTTGTCTCATGGGACAAAAGATCACTATTTGTATTTGTCATCTCCATGTCATTAACTATAGGTACAGATTTGTCATCAGAAACTGAAACCCTCTGGAAATAGTGCACATCTTTAGACATAACAGGGAGCTGAATATTACTGCTTGGCATACCAATTTATGTAGCATATTGAGTATTTTTTTAGTTTGACTCACTAATAGTAAATGGATCAATAAAATAAAATTCCAGAGTGTAGTACACTTTTCCAGAGAGTTGAACTTGCAGCTAAGTATTTTTTTCCATTGCACTTTCCAATATGTTCTGAGTCTGCCAAATATTGCTCTCCATATCTTCAATTTTAGCAAGTCCCTACTTTTGTTCCACTATTTCAGTACCTGCAACTTTCATTTTACATTTAAGCTCTGCCACTAATTTTCTCCTAGAGATTGTGCAACTGTTTCTCTGCACTTGATAGACATTTTTTAAGGTTAATATTTGAGATGTGCTTTTAAATTTTCCTGAAAACTGAACACACTAAACTATGTGGCTCTGAGTTTTATTGAGTCCTGGCTCACATCTCCTTTTGGGGTCTGAGTAAAAAACCTAGCCCCAGCTCAGGTCTGCTATAAGTTTGGAATTTGAATTTAAAAACTGAAGCTAGGGTTTTGGATTGCATGTATACAGGCCCAAATTACATGATTTTAGCTGCTATAATCAATTCTTAAGAAATCCAAAACAAAAATTGAATCCAAACCAAAAGTCTTGAGGGTAGTTTTGCCAAAACAATAACTTTAGAGAGTGGTTTTGCCAAAAACAAAACACCAGGGTCCATGCACATCTCTAATTCATATTCACGCCTCAATCACAGCACGTACATGGTAAAGTTCTTTATCCAGAACTTCACTGTAATCTGCTTTTTCATGCATAATTTCCTCTAGAAACATATTTCTTTCAGTAAAACACTCTGCATTTGCTCTGGAAGTAGCCAAGTTGCACTGGACTGTCTGTAATTGTGCCTCAAAACTTGCTTGAAACAATCTCTATATATTTTGCTTCCCTGTCTATTTCCAAATCAAGTGTGATTCTGCAACATATGGAAATACTGTATCACCTTTTTTCCCCAGAGCATTCATGGAACTTCTCACGTAGACAATCTCTCTCAATTTCACACTCTGTATGTTTTGCTAGTCTAGTCACAATTAAAAAGTTTTTTTTTTCAAACCTAAAGCTAAACTTACCACTTTTCCATGTGTGCATGCTTTGTCACTCTGATATCCCTTTAAATATTCTTTTGATGCCTCCACTTACAGTCACCACATATTTTTTATACAATTGAACAATGTCTTGATCTTTCTATGCAAGAAACACATCTTCATTTGTTTTATCGGAGCATAGATTATTTCAATACTTAAGCATTTTCAAGGTGTTTACTTAGAAAATAAAATAAATGTAATTTGTGCAAATAAAAAGGCTGATGTAGGTAATAGAAAAAAAGAAGTCCCACTGTTCTTCTTAATGTCAATACAGAAAGTCAAAGAAGATGTTTCTGTCAAACTAGCTCAAACATTTTTAACAAACAATAGACTCTGGATGTACTATGACAGCACATGTGCAATAAAAAAGATTCAAAAAACACAATGACACAATCACCCAAGTGAATTCATTCACATGTGACAAACCCTTAAGGGTATATTTACTAAAGGTCAATATGAATCAATTTTAATCATTTTAAAATTGATCATGATCAATCAGTATCCATCAACATCAAAATTGTGTTTTTGGTGCTAAATCATTCATTTAAAAAATACTTGAAAAACCAAATAATAAATTATCTATTGGTAAAAGTGTGATTTTGTCCTAGAAACACAACATTAATGTTTATCAATTCTCATAAATATTTATAACATTTAAATTGGTTAAGATCGACCTAAATTGACCATAGTAAATATACCCCTTGTGTAATTTAGTCTTAGAAACACATCAATGTTGATCAATTTTCATCAATTTTAAATCAATTAAATTCTAACTAAATTGAACTCAGTAAATACCTCTTATAGTTTCAAATAAATAGTATTAATCACCCTAAAAAATTCTATCCATTTATGGAATTAGTAACTTTGGAGAGCTCCTTAGCTCAAATATGGTCCAAATCTTTAAGGTGGATACAGCACTGGTTACATCACTTCTCCTTCTCCTTTAAAATACCAAGATATGTATCTGCCTGTTTCCCTCTCTCATATGAAAAGAAAGGTGAAAGAACAGAAACAGACCAGTAGTGCAGAGATCTTCAGGTATTAAAGGAGATTTAATATAATGTACACACACATACAGTATTAAAAATTCTCTTTGGTGTACATTCTTCTACCGAGTGCAAAAATGATGGTCATAGCAATGCTAGGCAAAGTCTTAGAGCCTACCAGAGCTGGTACAAATAATTCCACAGATCAGTCCGCTGGTGTCCACAAATTGCTATATTTAGTGTGGCTTGACCTGAAATGGTTCTTCTTCAGAAGCATGTGTCGCAATGGCTCCAACTCTCCTTAACTGCCCCTCTAATTAGCTACAGACTGCTAGCATGTCAAAAATCATTTTTTTTAATTACTGAAGAAGTTTAGATATAACTACCAATTTGAAGTCTGTTTCTTTAAGAACTTTAATTTCCAACTTTTGTTTTTCTTCCTCTTGTCTAAATTACATTTTAAAAAAGAATAATCCACTCGCTTTTCAACAATTTGCTCATACAACAGTTTCTCTTCAGCAGACTTTTTACTTAAGTCATTTATCTGTTCCACAAAATACAAAATTATTTCATTCAAAAATGTAGTCACATGGTCAATATCTTCCATGCTGTCATAGTTATCTTCTTGCAACACGGCATCTTGATGTCACATTTGGGGTGTTGAGATCTGAGTCAGGATCTGTGCACTGGGCTTACAGTTCATAGCAGAATAGTGGTGGTTTAATCAGAGGTCTCCTCATATGGAGAGACCCATGTGGTCAATGCCTGGTGCCTTCAATAAGGTCAGTGACACCTTGAACGATCCCAATCTGTCCCTTGAGCCATTTCAGTGGAACTCAGAGCCTGATTCAGAGCTGCTTGTAAGCGGCCGCTCGTTCGCTCCTAGCGATGTTCGCACATCTGCGCATGCGTATGGATCGTAATGCACATGCGCCAACCAGTCAGTGTGGTTGGAAATCATGTGTTCGCAAAATAGCGAGTGCCTGCTAATTTGAGAGACAGGATGAGACATTTGTGGGTGGTAACAGGGGAAGGTGCTTGAAAACGGGGAGTGGAGATCCGAACGCAGGCGTGCCAAATGGTCAAAACGGGCATTTAAAGGGTGAGCATAATTAACAAAGCAGCATCATCGGCCACGTCACTTGGTTGTCTCTTAGCCTGAACTGTTCGCATGATTGCGGTTGGAAAATCCAACCACAAGCACTGTGAGCAGTCCAGATGCCTTTTGATGTACTCGATTAATCTAATAAATAGCGGAGATGACGTAGGATGTGAGCGGCCAGGGGGCGTCTTTACAAAATAGCGAGAGCATGTTTCGTTCGCTCGCTCAGACATAGAGGCATCAACAGACTGCAAAGAGCGAGAGCTCAATTTAAATAGCCGGCCCCTTTTTCTGAACGAGCGAGTGCAAATAGCATCCGGCTCTGAATCAGGCCCTCAATCCCTTACCCTGAATATAGGGATAAGGGTCCAGAACTAGTGTTTGAGAATTTAGGGAACAGAGCATCCACTAATGCAGGTAATCATTAGCCACCCTGGAATCTGAATAAAGATGCTGCAAACTGATTACCATAGCTGGTTCACTGGAGCCTATACCCTCAGAGGATTCTATTTCCAGTACCCTGTCCCCAGCTACTAGAGTAAACACTGGAGCAGAGCCTGAACTCTAATACTCTAAGAGAGGTCTCACAGGGCAACAACAACCATTGATAGAGACTGTAGGTCAGGAGCTGCAATGCTAAGAATAAGCAATATAATTGCAGAGCAGAAAGCTAATCTGAAGTACAGTCAATTACAGTCCACTTGAAATCACAATGAGCAAGAGAGTTGTACTCAGGGGACAGGAATTTAGTCAGGATCACTTTAGGCAGAAGATTTGGCACTTAGAAGCACTAGGAAAGTTTATATGATGCCAGGGGATTGCAGACTACTCTACAGGCTGGAAACAGGGAAAAGTAATGGATTGGACCTTACTTGAACTGGATTAGGACTGGAGGTAGCAGACATAGAACCTGATTGGATCCAGAGACTTAAATTGGACTGGGGCCAGAGGTAACAGCCACTGACCTGGAGTAGATCTAGAGGCTTGAACCAGAATGGGATTGGAGAGAACAGCAGTTTAGATTGAGTGAACCACAGACTGTTACTGAAATTGTCCCAGAGCGAGCAGCAGACAGCCAGATTGGAATGGCAGGCTTGAACTAGAATGGGACAAAAGAGAGCAGTAGCAAGCCAGAGTGGAACTGCAGGCCTTAACCAGAATGGCACTGGAGAGAGCAGCAGCCAACAAGAGTGAAAACACAGACTTGAACAGGAAAGGGACCAAGAGAGCAAAGTGGATGGAGCAGACTCAGAGGCACCAGTTTGCAGGAATCCAATAGTCAGCAGTGCAGGTTCAGGGAAAAGATCACAGGTAATACTTACTCACTAGTGAGTGATATCACAGGGAGGTAAATAACTACTGTATCAAGGGCAGCTATAGTAGTCTGCACACAACTTCACACAAGTCTCAATGCTGCCTGCTCATTATACAGTAGGTATGGGTCAATGTCCAACTGGCATCCTGGTCTGGATTGGCTGCCATATCCCCACCTATGCTGTATCCTCTGAGCATCAGATAGGTGTATTCACACAGGCTTTTAAAAGTGTTTGAGTGGATCTCACCATCATAGCAAAAATTCAGAGACTCACCAACACAACCTAGCTTCACTGTACATCAGTATATTTGGATAATGAATAGTATTACTATACTACCATAAAGGCTGTTTAATATCTATTTTATTATATCAATTTGCTGCTATTAAGCACCGGACAACAACACACCAAAGGTCTTTTTCAGAGGTGGACACAGTTGCATTTGCAAATTAAATTTTGAATGCAATGGACGAGAAAAATATTCGAATGATTTAACAGTTTTTTTGTTTACAGAAACACCTACTACTAGTGTCTCAGATCCACCGCTTATATACATAAGATGGAACACTGATCACACCACTGAACTACCAAGCAACTCTATGGTGTTTCTTGTCCATCTTAATTAAGATGTCGGGGCCAGTCCAACTGCAAATAAATTACATGACCAGAAAATGGTGTCCAGAAAATTTTTGGAGCCACCACCCTGTTACCTCCCCAGAACAGTCACTACCTGTCACTCAATTTGTAAGTAATTCATCACTCCAACCACCATTCAATCAACATGTGGGTGCTGTATGGCTGTGATGCATGTGTGAATTTGAAAACACAAAGATGAATTTGAACCCAAAACCAAAACAAAGGGGTCCATACACATCTCTATTATATACAGACTGCAGGGATATGTATATAATGTATGTGTATATATATATACTTTTTTTAATTTGTTACACAGACAGTGCAATGCATATTTAATACAGTTATTTTATATTAAATTGGTTTGTATTTATTTTTTTTAAATACAAGGGCAGGGCAATGCATATGCTGTTTCAGTTTCCCAAGTAATGTGAGTGTGGTTTTACTTTTAATTTTTGCAGCTCCACTCCTTACTCTTGCACTCCTATCCTGATGAGATTTGTTGAAAGTGCTGCTGCAAGCCAGCAACAGAACAAAATACAAATACAACTAATATCTGGATCCCCACACTCCCACTCCACTACTACTCTTATTCTCTCTTAGGAGTAAAAGTACTAACAATCATGTCTGGCATGTACGAATCATGCTGTTTATTGCTTGGACATGAGTTAGCTTGTTTCAAATAAACTCACACATTTGCTAAGAATTATGTTTGACAGAATCATGTCTGTCAATGGTGTATGCAACCATGTTTACCAGTATGTTTGTTCAGTCACATTTGGACTGAAAACAATAGACCTGCCTATCAACAGTATGTTTAACAGAAGTGCTGCACAGATCACTGTGATCTGTGCAGGCTTCTGAGTATAATAAACTAAAGAAAGAGTTAAAATAAAGAATAAATGAACAGTGTGGGATCTCCTCTAAAACCATAACCAGCCATAGACCTCTGAGCCCGTTCTGGTAGAAAAAAATGATGGGGAAAACTGATGTTGGGTTCCCAGTATTTTCCTTTCACCAGGCAGAACCAGCCTAGGGACTTACACTACAGCAGGGATACACACAGTGTGGGATCCCACTACCATAATGTAAATCAACCCCAAACTAATCAGCCCAGTGTTGGTAATCATTGGAAAGTGAGGACCCATTAACCTCTACCCTGAACCCCTGGAGGCAGTTTGTGCAGGGATACTGGTGTAATTAAAGTATTAATGAAGGTTTAACATTGTTTTTCACAGTGGGAATACAGGTACTAACAACCCTGCCAGTGGAACTTGCAGAACTACAAGTGCCAGAAGGCCAGTTGTGGAATTTTTTTTTTTTTAAACCACAAGACACACACCAAAGGTTTTAGCATTTTTTAAACATATACTCAGTCACCCACACTCACTCTCACCACATACTTACCTCCTAATGGCACAAGCTGGTACTCTTTTCCAGTAGGAATCCATTCTTCTGAAATTAAGAAAACGAGTGACCTGGACCAGAAAAAGCACTATACTGTATCTACAGCATAGCTCTTGCTGAATGACAAGAAACATATGAGGATTCCTGCCCTGGAGCTGATCTACAGTCAGTGGCCAGTTATAATGATAATTGCAGCAGATTCCCAAAGTGCTCCCAAACTCTTTCAGGAGAACCACATGTGTTTCAGTGACCAGAGAATCCCATTAATACACAGAATTTGGTGCCAAAAATCTTGGGGAATTTGGGCACCTGAAACTAGCTGGGATCCCTGGATTAGATTCCCAAGTCACATGTAATTTGCTTGATTACCACTTCCTATGGCTTGGTCCCTCCCAGAACCAAAGTGGTTAAATATACCATGTAGATTCAGAGCTTGATTCAGAGGTGCATGAAAATCCTGTCATGGCTGCAAGTGTCACATCAACAGGAATTTGTGCTGAGACAACCAATAATACCTTCTCAAATCCATCACTTGTGCACAGTCACACATTGGTGGCACCATTGATTTTCCAAGTAATCCTATGGTCACTCTGAATGTCTGGAGGAAGTAAGCCATTTGAGTTTTTCCCACTGCATACAAATTTGCATTTTCAGGCTTAGACACATTCCCAAAATGATCTTGACATACCTGCATTTGACTTGCCACCTCCCCCTTCCACAAATGCTTCCTGACTGTCAATCAAGCTTCATCCAAGTCCCCACTGCAACTGCTGTGACTAACTTAAATTAGTGCATATGTAGTATAAAAATATTAGCTCAGTTCTGCATACTTTGGCTTTGATTTCACATAAAATTAGACACCCCTATTCCACCCTTTCCATAAACCTCATGCCCTTACATTATGAGAATCATTTGGCTAAAACAGTTTAGAGACACATAAAATAGTTAAATAGTAGTGAGATAAAAGGGGTTTGTGTTTTGTGATATCATGTAATCTTTGTAAATTACCTGTGTCACACAATTGCTCCCAGGACCCCATTGTCAGGTCTAGTGCTGTGTTCTGTTGCTCATCTCCAGCCTCCTGTTGTGTTCACCTGTGTAGCTTCCATCCTCTGCTGCAAGCCTGGTGTCCTCCCTGGAGATTTCTACTCTGCTGGGCTGTAGGTACCACCACCTTGGATGCCATGTCACTCAGACATCCAGCCAATCCTAGGAATGCAGGTTCCAACCACATAAGTGACTGATCAATTAGTGGCAAGGGAGTTCTATTTAATCTCTCAAATACTGTACTAACAATAAATTACGAGTACAACTCATGCTTGCCGACCTTTGGGCTGCCCCTTCCAGGAGGAGACAGTCAGGTTGGCACTACAGGGGGTGTAGAGCTGCATGAGTGGGTGGTGCTAGGGGTGTGGCCAAGTGATTGCATCATCTGGTCACACCCCTACTAGACAATGCCACAAATTGTGTCTTCTGTTGCCTGTACTGCTCACTTCATTTGTGAAGTGGAGAGCAGCAGCTGGGGTTGTGGGCAGCTCTGGGACACTTTTCCACTCTTCCAGTTGGCCAGGCATGCCACCCAATATTCATGAGCCTCCCGGAAATTCTGGTAGAGTAGACAAATATGGTACAACTTCTCTCTTAGAGGTCTTAGTACTTTGGCTACTGATTACTGTGTGCTTCATAGTGAATCCTGTTATCCTATCATGGTTACCTGTCATCCTGCTAATCTACACTGTGCAATCCTGAAATCCTACTAGGCAATCCTACTAAACCTACACAGTAAAAATTATTTATCCCTTTGGACAATCCTGCTAAACTGCACTGAGAAATTATGCTATCCTGTAGGTCAATCTTTGTTAATCTGCACTGTACAATCCTGTTATCTGTCACGATCCCAGGCTGAGTCACAGATACAGCAATCTGGATCAGCAGGTTGTGACGCTGGTGCACCTCACTCGCTTACAAAAATATGAAATTTCACTGCCACCACGATAGGATTAACAGGCCCTTTGCATTTCTCTAACAAATTATTAACACTTCACCTTCAGTTACACACAAGTATGTAGCAGGGGCCTAACAGGCTCACAAATTCAATAAGAATCACAGAGAATATGCTAGATTAACTGTGTTTAGTTCAAAAAAATATTTTCAAGGTTTGGTTACAAAAGATATTAATAAAAATGACACACAGATTATATACAGGTTGAGTCTCCCATATCCAAATATTCTGAAATACGGAATATTCCAAAATACGGAATAATTTTGGCATGACTCAGATGATGAAACCTTTGATTTTTGATGGTTCAATGTACACAAACTTTGTCTAAGACACAAATTATTAAAAATATTGTATAAAATTACCTTCAGGCTTTGTGTATAAGGTGTATATGAAACATAAATGAATTTCATTTTTGTACACAAACTTTGTTTGAGCCACAAAATTATTGAAAATATTGTATAAAAGTACCTGCAGGCTGTGTGTATAAGGTATATATAACACATACATAAATACATTATGTGAGTATATTTGGGTCATATTTTCAAGATATTTCATTATTGTATGCAATTATTCCAAAATATTGAATATTCCGTTATCCAAAATACCCTTGCACCCAAACATTTTGGATATGGGAGACTCAACCGGTATATGCAAATAATTACAGAAATCAAATAAAACTGAGGAATCAGAGCATATCAACTTACATGGCATTTCTTTTTATAGATCTCTAATTATTTGTTCTTACTTAAAGAGGTTCTGCCTATCAAGTCAGCTCGGTTTGAGATCCATAGAGGTCCCCTATGATTTCCAATACAGGGTTACCTGGCCAAATTAACAGGGTCTCTGTTATAAGATGTGTGGCTGCATAATTCCCTTTTCAACTGACACAGGCAGGTACACAGTTGTGTAAACAATCCTCAAATCACAAGAATGGTCCTAGATGATTATCACCATCTCTTCCTAGTGTGGCTGGCTTCAAAGGATTTGCAAGTCGTAAACTGCAATGTACCCATAAGCCCCTCTGGACCAACTACAGGTCAACTACAGGGAATCAAATGCAGATGGTTTATCACATATAGATCAATAAATATAAATTCTGGTGATTATTCTGAGCCTATTTGCTACATGTTATCTCACTCGAAAATCCTGGTAATCTGCACTGTGCAATCTTGTGATCCTGCTGGGAAATCATGGTAAACCTGCACCATGCTATCATGATATCCTGCTGGGCATTCTAGCATAACTAAACTATGCAATCCTGTTATCCTACTTGTCAATCTTGCTACACCTGCCCCGTGCAATCCTGATGTTCTGCTGGGCAATCCTGCTAATCTTTACTGTGCAATCCTGTTATCCTGCTGGGCAATCCCACTAATCTATACTATGCAGTCATGTTATCCTGCTAGGCAATCTTGCTACACCTGCACTGTGCAATTCTGATATCCTGCTGGGCAATTCTGCCAATCATCCTGTGCATTAATGATATCCAAAATTGCTATCCAGTTATACTTGCATTGTGCTATCCTGATATCTTGTTTTAAATATTGTGGATTCCTTCAAACCTGCTTGATGCAAACATGTAGTTTTTGTTTTAAATGTATTCTATTCTGATGATCCTGCACCTTGTACTTATGTGATCTCAAGTAACCTATACTTGCATACAATTACTCTGCTGCTGCTATCTTCTATCAGTTGTGATATTAAATTTCCTATTTCTATTCTGCATAAGGAGTAGTTTTGTAAAGCCATCTAGCCTCATTAATGTTCCCATTATCACAGCTAGTCCATGGGGCCCTTATCTGATTCCTAATCATCCTAGTGTCGTGACAGTCTGAATGGCTGGCTTGTATTTTTTGTTAGTGGTGTTTTAGAATAGCATAATTTGTGTTTTGTATATTGTGAAACTTTGTTTTATAGATTTTTATATTAATTTTACTATATAAATCTGCCTGTTATGAGGTCAGTACTTTTTTTTTATATGATGCATAATGATGCATAATGGAGATTGTTATATATTGTGAATATATTGTGATATACAGTATGAGGTGCTGTTACATAGCAATAGTTAATGCAGGCCAGTTTTGTGTGAAAGAATATTGACGCTTGTTGTCTGTGTTTTTGCAATCTGTGTTTGTGAGTAATAATGAAGCTGAGTGATTTATGTGTATGATTGCTAGTTTTCTAATAAATTGTGGGAAAGTTAATGGTGCTATGTGAGGTGTTTCATAAAGGTATTCATTTTAACTGTGATGTAATGAATATAGGGATCAATGTTATAGAAATAAGAACTGATATGCCCTGTATTATGCTGGTCCATAATTGTGATTGACATATGGATTGTAATACTGGCTCTGCATGTTGGGTTAATAATATATACAGAATGGCTGCACATGTGGATTAATTGCGCTTGCATTGTTACGTGCAGAGAAATAATATATGGACTACTGGTTCATATTAGGAGATACTGATTACATGTGTGGAATAAAGCAATAAAGAAACATACACTGCAAATTGCATTGGGACAGTTCAGTGCTCATATTAATTATGCATATCAAAGTATTAAGGCTATATATCGATCAACCTGCATGTGCAGCCCATCACTCCCACACAACAGTAATTATTTATAACTATTTATCTGTCACCAAACAATGGATCAGGATATCATAAAAATGCCTTTGATCTGATGTATACTGTACATGTAGATTTTATGCAGAGGCAAAGAAAAGCACTAACATTGCTGACATTCTCACTAACACATAGTTTGCACCTTTAGTGCATGATTCTGATTCAGACACAAGTCCATGTGATTATTACCAGACTGCAAATAGGGGCTAATTCAACCCTGGCAGTTAGCACACATCTAAGATTTGCTGTTCTGCACTTGCACATGTGCAGTATGGGTCCTGTGTGATTGCATTCAGCAGAGCGGCAGCAGACTGTCAGTGATTGACCCCAACATATTTGCAGGTTCCATCCCCACACAGTAGTAAGGGTCTATGATTGGACCTAAGCTTTAGCACAGCATGCAGATGTTGTTTTTGGAAACATTTTTTTTTGTTTGTAACTCATACCACATTGCTAAATTGATAACAGACCAAGCATACTACATATTGTATTTCAGACTCAGTAAATGGGTACTAGCACTGCTAGCTCCCAGTAATATAATACTGTACATCAAAATATACTGCACTCAATTCTGCTACACTCAAGTGTATTCCCCAAAATGACTATACATTTACCTACAATTATTCAATTGCAGATTACCATTATATATTGTGACACAGTTAGGTTAGGGGGTCCCTCTCCTGGGTAGAGGGCTCCTTCCTTACACACACACACACACAGCAGCAGGGAAGCAGCACACCAGTATGGATGCAAGTACAAGCTGGTCGGCGCCAGTCTTTATTTACAATGTCAGAAACATAAAGAAAACATAAATATAAATCCTAGCCCTGTCGGGGCACTAACTTCACAGGTAGTTCCCTCACTACCAGAACCTGGCAGGGCCTAATGTCCTCGCCAGCAACAAAAGCACAGCACAACACTCACAGATAGGTTTTCCAAGTGTCTCTGAGCAAACTCCCTGTCTGCTCTCCCAGGTGAGACAATCAGCCCTCAACATACTAGGCTTATATTGGCCACTCTCAGGTGGAAAACTAACAAGCCTGATACCAGGCTGCGAGAACCAAAACCTGGAGTGGCCGTGGGTGGAGCCCTCCCTCTCCTCTCACCCACAACCCCCAGGTCCCAAACCGGCTTTTCAAAAAGCCGAAACTCAAGCCTGCTACACTGCAGACTTTCTCCTGGGGGTTTAAAACACAAAAGACAGGAATCTGGGACAAATGTACCTGCCACAGACCACTTTACCAGTGATCCTATCACATATCCCCCCCCTTTGTTTCGACCTGTGGGGCGGAAAAACTGAAGCCCCCAAACAATGAACACGTGACAACGCGTCAGCATTGGCCAGCTGGCTTCCTGGCCTGTGTTCCACTGAAAATTTAAAAGTTTGTAATGCCAAGAACCATCTTGTAATTCTCGCATTACTGTCCTTATTATCAGACATCCACTTCAGAGGGGCATGGTCAGTGATCAATTTGAACTTTCTTCCGACCAAGTAGTACCTGAGAGCCTCTAACACCCACTTTATGGCCAACGCCTCCTTCTCCACTGTGGCATAGTTTCTCTCATGTACATTCAACTTTCTGCTAAGATAGAAAATAGGGTGTTCCTCACCCTCCTTGTTCTGGGACAGGACCGCTAATATACCTACTTCTGATGCATCAGTTTGTACTATGAATTCCTTTTCAAAATTAGGAGTCATCAGGACTGGTTGGGAACACAACGCTACTGTCAACTCCTGAAAAGCTTTCTCTGCCTCAGGACTCCATTCTACCATGACTTTTTGGTTGCCTTTGTTCAGGTCAGTCAGTAGGACTGCCATGGTGGCAAAGTTGGGTATAAACCTCCTGTAGTACCCCGTAATTCCCAAGAAGGCTCTCACCTGCTTCTTATTCAGAGGCCGTGGCCAGTTTTGTATGGCATCAACTTTATTGAGCTGAGGCTTTATCAGGCCTCTGCCAATGGTGTATCCCAGATATTTTACTTCCTCCATGCCTAGACAACACTTTTTTGGGTTGGCTGTCAAACCTGCCTTATAGATGGAGTCCAACACTGCTTGTACCCTGGGTAAGTGAGACTGCCAATCAGGACTATGAACCACCATGTCATCCAGATAAGCAGCCGCATACCGTCTATGGGGCCTTATAATCCTGTCCATCATTCTTTGGAAGGTAGCAGGGGCCCCATTTAGCCCGAAGGGCAACATCTTGTACTGAAACAAGCCCTCTGGTGCTGAAAAAGCTGTCTTTTGTTTGGCGCTCTCAGTTAACGGTACTTGCTAATACCCTTTGGTTAGGTCAAGAGTGGTTAAATACCTTGCCGTCCCTAGTCTCTCAATCAGTTCATCCACTCTTGGCATCAGGTAGGCATCGAAATTTGAAACACTATTCAACTTTCGGAAGTCATTGCAGAAACACACACTCCCGTCGGGCTATGGAATCAACACAATGGGACTTGACCATTCACTATTCTTCAATAACCCCTAACTCTAGCATATTTTTAATTTCTTTCGACACCGATTCTCTTTGTGCTTCTGGTAACCTATAGGGCTTTAGATTAATTTTAACCCCTGGGTCAGTGATGATGTCATGTTTAATGACCGAGGTTTCCCAGGTACGTCAGAGAACAGCACCCTATTTCTAATCAGAAACTCCTTGACCTCTTGTTGTTGAATTGTCGACAGGGTTTTTGCCACTGTCACTTCGGGAACTAAGGGCCCTGAACTTACTGGAGGGTCTCGGACGGCCGACAGTACCGTTCTATCTTTCCAGGGCTTTAACAGATTTATATGGTATATCTGTTCCGGCTTTCTTTTCCCTGGCTGGTAAACTTTGTAATTGACCTGCCCCACTCTTTCTAAGATTTCAAAGGGCCCTTGCAATTTAGCCAAAAGTTTATTTTCCACAGTGGGAATGAATACTAACACTCTGTCCCCAGGAGCAAAGCTGCGTAACCGAGCATTGCGGTTGTATATCCTCTGCTGTGCCTGTTGAGCCTGTTCCAGGTGCTCTCTCACTATCGGCACTACTGCAGCAATTCTCTCCTGCATTTGAGAAACATACTCAATCACCATTTTGTAAGGACTAGACTGCCCCTCCCATGTCTCTTTGGCAATGTCTAGTAACCCCCTTGGGTGTCTCCCATACAACAAGTCGAAGGGTGAAAACCCGGTGGAGGACTGGGGAACTTCTCTTATGGCCAACAATAAATACGGCAATAAGTAGTCCCAATCCCTACCATCCTTGTCGACCACTTTCCTAAGCATGTGTTTTAACGTCTTGTTAAACCGCTCGACCAGCCCATCGGTTTGGGGGTGATAAACCGAAGTTCTTAACTGTTCGATTTTGAACAGGCGTCATAACTCTTTCATGACTTTGGACATAAACAGTGTACCCTGGTCAGTTAGTATCTCCTTAGGTATACCCAGCCTGCTAAAGACATGAACTAGCTCTCTGGCAATGGTCTTGGTTGACATATTGCGCAACAGGATCGCTTCCGGGTACCTGGTACCGTAATCCATTATGACCAGAATATACTGGTGTCCCCTGTCAGACTTCATTAAGGGTCCAACCAAATCCATCGCTATTCTTTCAAACAGCACCTCTATGATAGGCAGTGGAACTAGTGGACCCCCTTAAAATGTGGCATGGGAGCATGATACTGACACTCAGGGCAGGATGCGCAAAAGTCAGATACCTCTTTATGAAGCCTGGGCCAGAAAAACCTCTGCATTATTCGGTCAGTGGTTTTCTCTACCCCTAGGTGGCCTGCCATTATATGACCATGGGCCAGATCCAACACTGTTCTTCTGTAGGCTTTGGGAACTATTTGTTGTTCCACAACATATTCCCCCTTCTTAGTCACCTGATATAACAAATCCTGACACATTGCCATGTGGGGATAGGACAAAGGACTATCAGGGTCTACGGGTTTACCATCAACTACTTTTAAATTCTCCCTGGCTTTTAACAAAGTAGGGTAATTCAACTGCTCGATGGCAAAGACCTCTCTTCTGACCTCTAAATCAGGCAGACGATCACCTGGCCCAACAATACTTCCCACCTCAATGGGAGGCACATCATTTGGCGGGCCCCCGTCACGTTCCGCATTCTCTAGTTCGCCAACCATAGTAGAAAAAGGGAATAACTCTGACTCAGAAGAAACTCCCTCCTCCACTACATCGACAACCTTCTCAAATGGATCGGGGTTGTTCACCTCTGGAACAAAACGGCTTTCCCACAACATCCAGAAGTGAGCAAAGTCTCTCCCCAATATTGCATCGTACACCAGACCATGCACCAAACCCACAGAAACTATAGCAGAGCCACATGGTGTCTCGATGTTCACCTCGGCCGTAACATAATATCGAGTATCCCCATGTATGCAGGCCACACCAACAGTTTTCCAATTATGCCTCAAGGGGTTCACCAGCTCAGCTTTTATAAGTGTCACCAAGCTACCAGAGTCTAACAGTGCCTCTACTCGGTTGCCATCTACAGTGAGTACACACATGTGCTTATCAGTCTCAACCTGCCGGTCAGCCATACAGGCTATCTGTGCAAAGAAAGACCCCCTGCAGTAGACATGAGCAGTATCACATTGCATAGGTTCAGTTGTAAGTGCACAATTAGCGGCAATATGGCCGAAGCCACCACATCGGAAACACTGAGTCATATTAATGTCTAGTCGTTTATGGGCAAGAACCTTCCCGGCCTGGCAGGCCTGTCTCCTGGTTCTACACCCTCAGTCTTAGGTACATTCCACCGCCCAGCACCCTTCTCCCCTGGAACAGTCTTACCAGTGTCTCTGGGAGTTCGCCGTTGTGCCATCGGGGCTCAGTGGGGCATACTCATCAGCACATCAGCCGCCACGTACCTCTCCACCAGCTCGACCAACTGGTCCACGGACTTAGGGTCTGCATGGCTCACCCACTTGCGCAGAGTCACAGGTAATGATCGCAGGTACCGGTCCATCATGACCCTTTCCACGATCTGTGGTCCCATCAGCGTCTCGGGCTGTAGCCATTTTGAGGACAGATGGACGAGGTCATGCATCTGTGAACGTGGAGGCTTGTCCTTATGGAACTCCCAGCAGTGGACCCGTTGGGCACGAACAAAGGTGGTGACTCCCAAGCGAGTTAGGATCTCCTGTTTTAGTTTTTTATAGTCCTTGGCATCAGCCAGGCATAAGTTGAAATATGCTTTTTGTGGCTCCCCAGACAAAAAAGGTGCCACCAGACTTGCCCACTGCTCCTGGGGCCAACTCTCCCTTTCAGCCATTCTTTCAAATGCGGCAAGATAGGCCTCCATCCGAAGTCATCTTTTGGAGGAAGTGACTGGCTCGTACGGAGTGAGTGGTGGTGGGAGGACCAGTATTAACATCTCTGGGCCGGGCGACCAGGTGCTGTACCACCTCTTTTATGGCCTGACTGTTTTCCGCTAAGGCCTGGCGGGTTTCCTCGATGGCGACCTGTTGTTGCCTATGGGCTGTCTCCAAGGCCAACAGTTGCACCCTGGTGGATTCCTGCTAAGCCCTGGTAGATTCCTGCTGAGCTGCTGTAGCTTCCTGCTGAGCCCTGGTAGATTCCTGCTGAGCTGCTGTAGCTTGGAGCAAGGCCTTAATAATGTCCTCCATTTTGTCCTGGGGTGTAGGTTGGAAGCTGAACCTTGCCTCTCTGAGCATTGGCTGACACCTCCTCTATGGGACTCCAAGTACACAGTGTTATTTCCACACTCACAAATTGGGTGTCTGTCCCTTTAATTTTTAAATGGAAAGTTTTCCTCTCGCTGCAACTTCAGTGTGTGTGGGTGCCCACATTCTCCACCATATTGTGACACAGTTAGGTTAGGGGGTCCCTCTCCTGGGTAGAGGACTCCTTCCTTACACACACACAGCAGCAGGGAAGCAGCACACCAGTCTGGATGCAAGTACAAGCTGGTTGGTGCCAGTCTTTATTGTACAATGTCAGAAACATAAAGAAAACATAAATATAAATCCTAGCCCTGTCGGGGCACTAACTTCACAGGTAGTTCCCACACTACCAGAACCTGGCAGGGCCTAATGCCCTCGCCAGCAACAAAAGCACAGCACAACACTCACAGATAGGTTTTCCAAGTGTCTCTGAGCAAACTCCCTGTCTGCTCTCCCAGGTGAGACAATCAGCCCTAAACACACTAGGCTTATATTGGCCACTCTCAGGTGGAAAACGAACAAGCCTGATACCAGGCTGTGAGAACCAAAACCTGGAGTGGCCGTGGGAGGAGCCCTCCCTCTCCTCTCACCCACAACCCCCAGGTCCCAAACCGGCTTTTCAAAAAGCCGAAACTCAAGCCTGCTACACTGCAGACTTTCTCCTGGGGGTTTAAAACACAAAAGATAGGAATCTGGGACAAATGTACCTGCCAAAGACCACTTTACCAGTGATCCTATCACAATATATATATATATATATATATATATAAGAATAAGGGGCACTCACCAGATTAGCACATAAGATATCAAAAATTTAATCCTCACATAATGAGCAGACAGGTAAAGAAGTGTAGTCTCGAAGTTTCGGTCCCATTAGAACCATTTTCAAGAGGCACAGCCGTACAACATGCACATCAGGAAAATAATCAATCCCTGCAGATCCCGTGTTAACTGAACACCCACCCACCAGGTCACTAAATACCCCAGGTAATCAATAAAAGAGCGCCAAAACACAATGCACATTAAGCAATCAACATAATGAGTCACATAACACCTACCCCATAGCATCCACACGTGTGGCATAATATAGACACACCACTCCTTCCAGTATGTGAGTCGCATGCCAGGACCAGCGGGGAGAGCGCTGCAGTACTTCCGGTGAAGTGGAGCACACACATCACCAGTAACTGCCAAGGTGCAGCACAATTCAAAGGGACTTCACCCTCCACAGCGTACTGACTTCATCTACATCTGCCCGGCTGCTGTTACCACGGCAACCCGGCACGCAGCTATCAAGGAGCGGCACAGTTCAGAGGGACTTCACCCTCCACAGCGTGCTAGCTCCATCCACATCCGCCCGTCGGTCGTTACCATGGCAACCCGGCGAGCATTAAAAAAGTGTATTTAGTCACCATAATAGCCAAGTTAAACCATATAAGGTGCTTCAGCCGGACCAAGGAGGGATATCCAATCATCAACTTTTAAAGATCCATAATTAGGAGCAAGGTCACTAGATATATCTAAAGTAGTGGCGCAGTTGCACTGATCACCTGGGGCACCAAGAAAACCATATAAAAACTTGTTACAAATCCCCTGATAATAGCTCATATTGGCAAGCTAATTATACACTAACACAGTATTAAAATTACATATTACATAACCAAAAAAAATTATAGATAACAAAAATAGCTAGCAAAAACAAAAACTAATTTCTAAATATATATATGAGAGTGTATTTGAGCAAAAATAATAAAAAAAATATTCACATATTTAGAGCTATAACACCACAATCAAAGATATTACCAATGTGTGAAGTTTATCATGCTAACGTAAAAAAATGTTAAGCGGATTGCACACGTTGAGGCCATTAGGCGGTATAGTTCCTAGGCAAAAGATCCATCTGGCTTTGAGTTTTTTCAACATGAGGGCACGATCGCCACCACGTTTAGGGGCAGCACCCAATCAATGATGCGCATCTTAAGGAGGTAAGCTGATGTCCCAGTGATAAAAAATGTTGAGCTACCGGTTTATCCGTCACACCGCTTTATAAAGCCTGGCGTATTGATGTGCGGTGGTTTGCCATCCTTTCCTGAAATCGGCAGGTGGTCATCCCCACGTAGGACAATCCACATGGACATGTCAATAAATACACCACATGATCCAACTGGCAGTGTAATTTATACCGTATCCGAATTGGATTTCCATTCTGTGGGTGCGGAAAATTGGTACCTGGAATCAAGGACCGACAGGTGGTGCAACCCGTGCACTTAACACATCCTAGCTTTTGCATCATAGGCCAGGTGCGATCACCCGGAGCAGGAGCTCTATTCGGGTGCATCAATAGTTGTTTTAAGTTCCTGCCACATCTATAAGCCATCATAGGAGGATCTCTGCATGTTAGACCCAGGCTGTGATCGGTTGCTATAATCGGCCAGTGTTTCTTAATCGATTGGGACACTTGCGACGAGACCGCATCATATTGGGTAACAAAAATCATCTGTTCATTAGCCCTGTTCGTTTTAACAGCTGTTCTCTTACGTGCTCTGTTAAGGCACCCCTCAATGGTGTTTCAATCATAGCCTCTCTCAAGGAAACGATTGAACATCTCACCTAGCTGTTTCTCTGCCACCATTGGATATGTAATATTTCTTATCACTCTCATAAATTGAGAGATGGGGAGGCTATTTTTCAAGCTTGGTGGATGGTTACTTCGTGCCTGCAAGATAGTGTTCCGATCTGTCCCCTTTTTTGTACAGTGTGGTACTCAGCCTATCACCTACACGATTGATAGTGACATCCAAGAAATTAACAGTATCGCGATTACATTGGCCAGTCAAACGAATGGTACTATCCAAGTGGTTCAGCTCATTTAACATACAATTAAACCCATCCTCGGTGCCCCTCCAGATCAGAAAAATGTCATCAATAAATCTACTAAAATAAATAATCTGATCACCAAATTTAGGTAGAATATTTCTTGTCTCATATATATGCATGAAGATAGTCACATACATCGGGGCCACATTGTACCCCATAGCTGTTCCTGCTACTTGCATATAGTATGCATCTTCATACATAAAATGATTCTGCACCAAAATAAGTTCAAGAAGTTCCAGAATAAATTCAGTGGGCAAGCCACAATTGCCCCGTTCTATTAATAGGGACTTCACCACCGAAAGACCCTCTACATGGGGGATGACAGTGTATAGAGAGGACACATCGAGTGTGGCCAATAAATCATCATCCTCTAAGTTGATCAACAATGAAATTTTGTCCAAAAAATCACCCGTGTCCTTAACATAACTAGGCACCAATGAAACAAGATCATGAAGGAAATTATCCACAAACACAGCTAATGGCTGCAAATGGGAACCCCTGGCTGAAATAATCGGCCTGCCAGGGGGGTCCACAAATGATTTTTGGACATTGGGAAGTGTGTACAACACTGGACAAACTGGATGGTCAACTTTTAAATATGTCACAATCTCCTCAGTAAGCCATCCACAAGACAAGGCCCTATCAATAGCTATATCAATGGTATATTTAATTCTGGGCATAGGATTGGCATCACAAACCAGATAGGTGTTTTGATCTGACAATTGACATCTTACCTCCCGATCATAATCAACAAAATTTTGCAGAACAACCGCCCCGCCCTTGTCAGCTGGGCGTATCAGTGCTTGTCTTAATTCTGGTGTCAGATTACCACCTATTTTTCTTGGTATAATATGATTAGTCTCTTGATGCATCATTCGTAAGAACGTTCGTATACTAGCATTTGAAGATTGGGGGTTAAATAAGCTGGGTTTACGTAGGGTCAAGGCACTATATTCACTTAACGCCTGGCCCTTGTTCATAGTACCAAAATGTTCTCTTAGTCTCAATTTCCAACCAAATTTATACTGATCTACAGCTAGATTAAAATCATCATGTCGGAAAGATGGCACAAAGGACAAACCCAACGATAATAACGCTGATTCACAAATGGATAATACATGACCAGACAAATTAAATATCAAATTCAATTCCCCCTGCATCTGCCCCTTCTCCTTATGCCCCCCTCACCTCGGATGGGGCCTCGGATGGGGCCTAAATGACCTCCAATGGCACCGGCCTGCGCCCTTGTGGCTGTGCCTAAAAAACCACTTGGAGGGAGAGAGGTAGGTACATCAGAGTCAGATGCAAAGTTTGAGGATACCAACTCTAATTGATCAGTGCCCCTAGGGCGAGTTGTTCTAAAATATCTCTGACGCCGCCCCTTAGAGGGGTCACCCATCAGCCAACGATATACCTGGTGTGTAAGATAATCATTATTTACAGTCTGTAATTTTTTCCTTTTTAATGATATTAATTCATCTCTAAAGGATTCCACTTGCAACTGTAATTTATCACACAAATTGTCCGCACAATCTGATATTAAAGTGCTGAGGCTAGTTTTTTCTAAATCACTAATATCCTTCCTGATTTTAATCAGTTCCTGTCCAACCTCTTCAATCACTAATAAGATCAGATGTAGTGAACATTTATTAAGCACGCCACACCATTTGCCGCAGAAAGGCGCACTAGTAAGGCCTATGGTGGGCACATTAGATATCCTAAATCCTCGAGGAATGCGTTTGGACCTGTGATATTCTGATAGAAACTGCCCATGTAGGGTCAGCTCTATCTCCCTCCTCTTAAGGCGAAATAACCTATGATAAATATCAATCGGTTTTTCAGCTG
Source organism: Taudactylus pleione (assembly GCA_031769625.1). Lineage (NCBI taxonomy): Eukaryota > Metazoa > Chordata > Amphibia > Anura > Myobatrachidae > Taudactylus > Taudactylus pleione. The sequence goes on from JAUIMM010000005.1 coordinate 8,368,475, forward strand.
GCAAGGTTCCAAATTCTACATGATCAAAGTTTATTTTGTCAGCATCATCATCAGTAAGCGATACTAGACCATACTCAGCAGTTAGTAATAGACCCTCATCAAATGCAGTCTGATGTAATTGAGACTACACTTCTTTACCTGTCTGCTCATTATGTGAGGAATACATTTTTGATATCTTATGTGCTAATCTGGTGAGTGCCCTTTATTTTTTCTATATTTTTGGACTTTCCATTGGATGTCATGGGTGACACCACAGGATATTTTGAAAATTCTATTATGTGAGTGTGGCCTCTGGCTTGATATATATGTATATATATGTAAATATATATATATATATATATATATATATATATATATATAAATATATACAGTCAGGTGCATAAATATTGGGACATTGACATAATTTTCATATTTTGGCCTCTATTCACCACCACAATGGCTTTGAAATGAAACAAACAAGATGTGCTTTAACTGCAGACTTTCAGATTTACAGTAATTTGAGGGTAATTACATCCAAATTAGGTGAATGGTGTAGGAATTACAATGGTTTCTATTTGTGCCTCCCACTTTTTAAGGGGCCAAAAGTAATGTGACTATCAACTCAAAAGCTATTTCATGGACAGGTGTGGGCTATTCCCTCATTATTTCATTATCAATTCAGCAGGTAAAAAGTCTGGAGTTGATTCTAGGTGTGACATTTGCATTTGGAATCAGTTGCTGTCGACTCTCAATATGAGATCCAAAGAGCTGTCACTATCAGTGAAGAAAGCCATCAGCCAAAAAATCAAAACAAACCCATCAGAGAGATAGCAAAAACATTAGGTGTGGCAAAATCAACTGTTTGGAACATTCTTAAAAAGAAAGAAGGCACAGGAGAGCTCTTCAACACCAAAAGACCCGGAAGACCACGGAAAACAACTGTGGTAGATGACAGAAGAATTATTTCCCTAGTGAAGAAAAACCCCTTCACAACAGTTGGCCAAATCATGAACACTCTCCAGGAGGTATATGTATATGTGTCAAAGTCAACAATCAAGAGAAGACTTCACAAGAGTGAATATAGAGGGTTCACCACAAGATGTAAACCATTGGTGAGCCACAAAAACAGGAAGACCAGATTAAAGTTTGCCAAACAACATCTAAAAAAGCCATTACAGTTCTGGAACAACATCCTATGGACAGATGAGACAAAGATCAACTTGTACCAGAGTGATGGGAAGTGAAGAGTATGGAGAAGGAAAGGAACTTCTCATGATCCAAAACATACCACCTCATCAGTGAAGCATGGCAGTGGTAGTGTATGTATGGCTGTCAATGGAACTGGTTCCCTTGAATTTATTGATGATGTGACTGCTGACAAAAGCAGCAGAATGAATTCTGAAGTATTTTTGGCAGTATTATATGCTCATATTCAGTCAAATGCTTCAGAACTCATTGGACGGTGCTTCACAGTGCAAAAGGACAATGACCCGAAGCATACTGCAAAAGCAACTAAAGAGTTTTTTTAATGCTAAAAAGTGGAATGTTATGCAATGGCAAAGTCAATCCCCTGACCTGAATCCGATTGAGCATGCATTTCACTTGATGAAGACAAAACTGAAGGGAAGATGCCCCAAGAACAAGCAGGAACTGAAGACATTTGAAGTAGAGGCCTGGCAGAGCATCACCAGGGATGAAACCCAGCGTCTGGTGATGTCTATGCGTTCCAGACTTCAGGCTGTAATTGCCTGCAAAGGATTTGCAACAAAGTATTAAAAAGTGAAAGTTAGATTTAGGATTGTTTAGTTTGTCCCATTACTTTTGGCCCCTTAAAAAGTGGGAGGCACATATAGAAACCGTTGTAATTCCTACACCGTTCACCTGATTTGGATGTAATTACCCTCAAATTAAATCTGAAAGTCTGCAGTTAAAGAACATCTTGTTTGTTTAATTTCAAAGCCATTGTGGTGGTGAATAGAGGCCAAAATATGAAAATTCTGTCAATGTCCAAATATTTATGCACCTGACATATATATATATATATATATATATATATATATATATATGTGTATATATCTTATAGTTTACTATTCTGTTGCTCACATACTGTAACTAGGAATATAAAAAATATAGCTACCTTGCATATTGGGTCATTTACAAAGTTGTTAGTATTACATATATGGAGTTGTATATTCTCCCTGTGCTTGCGTGAGTTTCCTTAGGGTACTCCAGTTTCCTCCCTCAATTCAAAAATATACTGGAAGCTTAACTGGCTCCCAAAAAATCAACCCTAGTGTGTATGTGTGTGTGCACGTGGTTGGGAACATAGATTGTATGGTCCACTGGGACTGATGTGAATGGCTAAACATTCTCTGCAAAGCTCTGTGGCGTATGTATGCACTATATAAATAACTGGTAATAACTAAATAAATAAAGTACAAATCCCCATTTTAATTCTTGTGGTACACTGACTCTGGACCTTTCAACCACAACCAATTCCCTACAGTCACCTTGCCCATGTTGGATGCAGTGTTGCAAATTTTTTGCTGCAGCACATGCACCTAAGTTGCACCATGCATGTGTCCTGATTGTGTCTCTAGAGAGCATCAGTTGTGATTCAGACACACTCACAGAGAAGTGTAATGAAAATGTACTGGGCATTTCTGGGCGGTTACAGCAAGGTAGCTTAGCACATGCACAGATATGGTCCGTCTTATATGCATGTGATGGTAGTTTCACGGGCATGTTGGTTGCTCAACTGCTCACATAAGAGGCCTAACTTGAATGTAAAAACTGAACCCACCATTGCGCTTGTGCAAGTTTCTATGGTGCAACCAACAATGCACCAATCAGTATTACAGCATGTATGAGTGCTAAAAGTAGGCATCTTAGTCCTTGCACATTCAAACACATGGATTTATACCAAGGAAAGGACATTTTACTGGCATTTGCTTGAAGTTACAGATGGGAGACCTCCAGTAGACGCAGCCAAGGACACTTCTACTTCCATCTCTAAATAATTTTATGGAACATTATTGAGCTCTTCTTTGATATTTTCTTTCTTGTTGTTTATATGCTTTAAATATGTTTGTAAAATAGATACAATATCTTTAGCAATCCATTTTCAGCTTCAGAGTTCTCTAAATGGATTTCCTCTTTATATGCAGTATTTGTACTTTATACACTAAATTTTTTGTATTTCCCTATTAATTTTTAATCACTTCTAGTTTTAGCAACCTAAAATTTTTCCCTTTTTCCCTTATTATCTCCAAAACTTTTAGTCCTAGACATTTTCTTGCCATTCAGTACTTGTAACAGTATTTATTTAAAAAAATTCAATTATTGTGTCATTTTATTTTTAAAATCTTGGTTATAGCACATTTATTAATTTTATATAGCAGCAACTAAACTGTAATTACTGTTTGTTCATTATAGGTATTGCTTTGCAGAGTTTGGAGTACAAATAACACAAATGAGATGCCAGGAGCTACCCAGGTGGAAAATCATTGAGAATCATTGCCTAAGATAGAAATCTTGAAAGACCATTCATACTGTAATAGTTTCAAATCATAATTAAAAAAGCTAAACAGCAATAAAATAAACTGTATAAATTATATAAGGTATTTGTAATTTTGTTAATAAATCTTGAAATGCACAGTCCCTCGGTTCTTTAGCATAGACAGTCTAAATATTTTATATTCAGCAAGTATCACTCTGAGGGCAAAGCCAATGTCCTCTTTAGTCACTACAAAATAATATTGTCAAATTGGACAGGTGATGCCATATAAGTTCACACTTATAGGCATTTAAATTAAAGGTGGCTGCATATATTCCCATGATGAGCTGTCATAAATGCTCAAGGACATTAAATTGTGTGTTTCCATAAATGATTCGGTCATTTGGATGTAAGTGTAGAGCATAATAGCCTTGTTAGCAATTATTTTGTCAATTTCTAACATGCTGGCTTGCAGATAAAACAAGTGACTAATATGAAAACATCCTATGCCGACTATTGTATTATTTATTTTATTGCTCATGTAGGCATGGTGTGACATGGTTTATTATTAACACTAAGACATAACACAACAAAGATACTATGCATGACAAGATTAATACAAATGTGACATAGTAATTTAGTCATTGCCCTTGAATAAAGCAGTTCATAGACTCAATTTCTAGACCAGCACATACATAATACATCCATAAACTTCACCTTACATAAATGTAATTGAAAGTAAAATGGTTGTATTTTCTATATTTATTGTCACTTAAGCAACCAATTTAAATGTGATTTGAACAATGTAATATTCTATCTAAAGAGATGAATCTTAAATAAGATCTTATAGGATAAAAGCAATAATCTAAATGCAGTATAGACAACAAATATTAAGGTTTAATATGACAAATTAAGGTTTCTAAAACTTTTATTCAGTCTACAATTTAAGCAAACTATTGAAACTCAATCTCCAAACAAATTATAACAGCTAAAACAGAGAGCTAAATTTTCCTAATGCAATACAAACATATAGGAGAAATGTAACAGCCTGCAACTTGCAGGCATCGTCAAGATCCCATCGAGTCTGCCCTATATTTTAAAGTAGCAATCTTTTAAAAGGCAAAACCAGCCTGGTAAAGAGGAATATGTGTATGTGATGTAAGCATTATGTTACCATGTGATGTCACTAGTTTATACTGTACTGAAAAATAATGAGGAGGCTCCCAAAAAATTTGATGAAACTCCCAGCTGCCCAGCAAAGTCTCCCGGAGGCTGCAACCACCCAAACATGGCAGTCCACTTCCCTATTGAATTGCATTATTGAGTCTACATGCCTGCTTTAAAATGCTGGTAATCATGACATTTTTTAGCAGGAGGGCGGGATTATGATGACCCACCCACCTCTGACATGTTACTCCCCTGGTAGTGATATCCTGGCTGCCCTTTTCTGATGTGGGCAGCCAAAAGGTCAGCAAGTATGCACTAATTATATTACATTCATTATTGGGTACAATTTATCTTGCAAAATAAAAATATGACATAGGCTAACTTAAAGAGGTTTTACATTTTGTGCAACCTTATTATTAAAGGGAAGGGAATGGTTCAAATATAAAGAGAAGTTAAAATACTGGTATTGTTTATTTTTAGAAAAAGGCACCTTATTAATTAGTCTGAATATATTCAAATGCAACCAAGGGTTAATTTTAGCAACAACATAAAAAAGTGTTCTCACTGTGAGGATACTTAAGATGTAGAATTCATCACCACATTTAACAATTGTGGTAGTTTCACAAAAAAATGTAAAAACTATTTCAGATGTGCATCACACACATACTATATATATATATATATATATATATATATATATATGTGTGTGTGTGTGTGTATGTTGCAAAGGAGCGGCACTCAAGGCATTGATACAAGGATTCTATAGAGGCAGGCTTCGTACATCACCAATTCAGTTCCTATTGTCTGTCATCAGGAAGTGGAAATATATACATGACATACCTTTTATATGCTTCACCACATGTAATCAAACACCCAGAGCTTGGAACTTCCCTTCCGGGTGTTGCAGATGATGTCATCACACTGTCTGTGTACTGTATATCAGGCACATCGACAGTGCATCACCATCACCATGGATACAAATACAAACAAATATCACAACAGAGAGAAAGAGCAAATAAAAAATAAATACAATAATATATATATATATATATATATATATATATAGATAATTTGGCACTCACTCCTGCCTCCTCAGCATGCCCAGGTGCCTCTCCAGCAGATAGATGTAGTATATAGTGAAAGGATGGCACTCAGGGTCTCAACAGCACTTAGTCAACATTATCAAGACATTTCTCCAGTTTCCAAGAAACCACATGTGGTACAACCCAAACATTTAAAACCTGGTAAATGTAGATGTTTGGGTTGTACCACCTGTGGTTTCTTGGAAACTAGAGACAGCTTTGTACAGCCCATTCGGGGTGCAGGTATAATATTAACCAGGTATTAACTTGCACCAGCCAACATGTAGTCTACTACACCAGTTCTCCCTGCGGGTTACTGTACATCGGCAAAACCTTGAGGCAATTTTGTGAAAGGATGGCCCTACACAGGTCCGCCATCTGATTAGCTTTAAGGAGAACGAACAGCCTGTGGCCTGTCATTTTTGGGAGCACAGACACAATCTGTCTACCTTACACTATAAAATGATAGATCAGGTCCATGATAGCCTTAGAGGAGGTGACAGGTCCAGAAGACTACTTCAGATTGAGGCATGATGGATACATTGCCTCAACATGTTACAGCCACATAACCTTAATGAGATATTGTCATTATCTTGTTTTGAGTAAGTGTATCTGTTGCATTTCAATACTCTTGTGATGCCTTTTTCTGTCTTTCATTGTCTATATGATTTGCATCATTTGGATCTGATTGCTGCTTATGACCCATTTTTTCCCATTGCTGTGTCCTATTTTTGATATTACTTATGGTTATTTCTTTATGTGTCCCATATCTGCCTGCCAGGTCCCTCATTTGGGCCATTACACATTATTACTGTATGTATAGTGTTATTGCTTTGGTGAAGGTGTTCTGCACTTATTGTTTCCTGTTCTTATTTGTTACCAAAGTGAGTGTCGCATCAATGTCATGCCTACTGCATTATGTGACGCAGTGATGTCAGATGCCCTCTCAGATGGACAGGGAATGTGGTGTGTTCTTCTTCTATTCAGGTAAGTGTTCTATTGTATTTACTATGCTTCCTAACAAAAATCATATGATTGAAATGTTTAAGTAAACTACAGAGGTATCTCTAAACTCTGTTTCAAGCTGTTTCTTTTGGAGTGCCGCTGCCACTTTGTGCATGGGCAGTAATGTCACTGGTGCTTGACGGAGAAAGCGTGGGTGTGCTGCATGGGTGAGTTGTTATTTAAATGTTTGTTTTGTCTTTTATATTTGATGATGTCTTGATAAAAGATGTTGGATTCCTCTGAAACATTGACTACACACTTGATGTGTTGACTACTTATTTCATACTCGTTATCTGGAGTGCCTTCCTGAATTTACTGTTCTACATGTAAGCAGTTCTAGGACTGCTGGAAGAGCACCCAGCACATTGGTGATTAGTAGGAGTGCCAGGCATAAACTGTGTTTGTATGGATCATTCTGATGAATGACTGGCCAAGGCAACCTGGATTGTTCTCATCTCAAGCATCTATATTAGTTCTTTTTATCAATACTGCTGGTGTTTCAGTTTTCTATTTTTTTCATTTATCTATTTTTTGTCTGCTGGTGGTGTCAAATCCAATACAGTTTGTGTGTAGCATCAAAAAACTGTTGTTGTGCTACATTGTCTACTAGGGGATATGACCACTACTAATGAACAGGAGGAAATCAGAGGGTTTATTAATATTACAATACCGTTAGGTGATACATTCGCCTACTCTGACTCTGATGCAGAAGAGATTCTATATAAAGATACCCTCCTTAAGACTGCGGGAGTGGAAACCCCTGAACAATTGTTTGCACAGCTCATCCTTTTAAAAATGAGAAGTGAACTATTATTTGCACAGAGTGACTTTATCAGATTATTTTGGGGATAAAAAAATCCCCTGTGGCTTCAGAATTAAAAACGTGCCCACTATACACCGCTATAATACTGATTTTTGCAGGAATTGGGCAGTGATTCTTAACAAATGCTCCTTCGATTTGATATTGTTGGTAATCTCAGAATCTGCTAAAGAATTTACCATGGTAAAAGAGAAAATTGTCACATTTAAATCCCTGCATTTGGACCAGCTAAAAATGTACACCAATCCTGATTGGTTAAACAATTGATATAACTTGTTGAGAGATATAAAACAGAAATAATAAACTTCAAGATATCAAAACTTGATACTGTCAACAGGGATTATGTGGAGGGTAAAGTATATAGCTCGGTGAATAATAGAAGAGAATCAAATATACAATAACCAATATTGAGACCGAATCGTAAGTTTCTGTTTGATACAGACACACGAAGTGGGGCTGTCTCTACAAGTGAACAGGAATGTGCAAAGGAAACCTCTACAACATCAGCTCAAAAACCCCCTTTAGGGGTTATCACCAGGGCCCAAATTGGGTCTCCAGGAAAGGATGCACCCACAGAGGAGGGGGCAGTGGAAGAGGATGTGGAGCAAGAGGGCACAAAAGGAGGATTTCAGTTTTAATTTGTCATCACGCACATTAACTACTGATGGAATAGAAGTCCTAAATAAAGGACTCTCTTTTGTTCCTACATTTTCCAGATGTGTTCTCCTCCAAGGTAGATCTATATAAATTTGAATTCAGAATCAGGCTTAAAGAGTTCTTTGGAGACACCTCCTGACCAAGATCTCCTGATCTATAAACCTTCTACATTGAACCTATTACCACCAATCAAAAAATTCAATATTTCTACACACATATGAATAAGAACAAGATGAAATTAAAAAATATCAACCTGGTGGTTCTAATTTATCCAAATCACTTTGAAAAGCACTAATGGACCTTGCCGGATATAAAAACATAATAGTCCGCCCCGCAGACCAAGGGTGGTGAAATTGTTGTAATGGACTTGGACACATATAAGGCAGAAATTTATGGACAATTATCAGATCCTAATGTTTATGAATGCCTGAGTAAGGACCCTTGTGTGATTTAAAAACAAGAATTGGATTTGATTTACGATAAAGCAGAGGAAGAGGGACTTATCTCCTAAAAGGTTAAAGAAACCTTAGTGCCTGTTCTGTAAACCAACCCTAAGCTCCACAAAAATCCACTGTATCCTCCAGGCAGGCCTATAATAGCAGCTTAAGATTCTTTATATTATACTGTATTGAAATTTATTGATCATTTCCTCCAACCAGTAGTACGAAATGAACCCACTTGCTTAAAGGGTATGACTTAATTTCTGCTGAAATTGCAACAATTATCCCCATTGAACAAGCAATATTTAATGTGCACTATCGATGTAGTGAGCCTATATACCTGCATCCCACACGATAGGTTCTTGGAGTCGATCAAGAGGATTCTGACCAACAATCCTGCATATGTTAGTCCAGATATAGAGCTATTTACCACTCTTTTTGGTCTGACTTTATTTCATAACTACTTTCTATTTGAGGGTGTCTTTTATAATCAGTGATCAGGTTGTGCAATGGGCTCCTGCGTAGCACCATCATTCGCTAATTTATTCATGGTACATGTTGAAAGAGATCTCTTTTTTTGGATCCAAATATAGTACAATTTATAGTGTTTTACTGTCACTATATCGACGATGTATTCATGATTTGGACAGGTGAGGAACAGATGCTCAGGGACTGCATGGAGCAGATCAATGCAAAATCCCAGCTGTCAAATTCACCTTTGACTACAGTCACTCTCAAGTCCATTAATTGGATGTGCCTCTGAAATTGAATGAAGCATCAGAGATTGAAACATCTGTTTCCACCAAAAAAAATGGATTGCAAAACCTACTTAAGTGCCTCCATCTACCACCAGAGATCTCCTCTATTCGCAAAATCTTAGGATTCTGAGGATTTGTAGGAACAGGGAAAATGCAATAATTCAGATGGACATAATGACCAATAAATTCTTGGCAAGAGGGTATCATCCTAAATTGTTAAAACCGGCAAGAACAAAAGGATCAGGACAGAAGTGTTTACTACTACAGCTACCAAACAGAAGGATGTCAAGAAAATTGTGTGTACTCAAAACTTTTCTATTATTAGTCAAGGGCTAGTTAAAACAGCTAGAGGTTTGTGGCCCATAGTCTCAGAAGATACATTATTGCCAGCCCTGAAGAACACTGCAATTTTGCTATTATACAGGAAGGGCAAAAATATTAAAGACCTTGTTGTCCACAATGATATTACATCATTCAAAAATCCCCAAAGAAGTAACTTCCTTTCTCACAGAGCTGGCAACTATCATTACATTTGCTGCATAACCTGCAGCTTTCTGGAAACAGGTGACATTTTTGCACACCTGCTTTCAGGCATAAAAATACCTATTAAAATTTTCCCTAACTTGCTCAAGTAGATTTGTGATCTATGATATTAGATGTTCGTGCGGGCTGCTTTACATAGGGAAAACCACGAGGCAGTTCAAAGAGCACATGGCTCTACATAGATCCAATATCAGGGCAGCTATAGAGGGTAAGACGTCGGAACAGCCAGTTTCCAGAGACTTTGGGAACTCCAAACATGGCCTTAGTACACTCCGATACAAGATGATTGATTGTGTTCCTCTCAGTATTTGAGGTGGGGACAGGGGATGCCAATTATTGCAGAAAGAATGTAGGTGGATACATAGGTTAAATATCATGTATCCACATGGCCTCACTGAGATGATGTCCTTTATATGTTTTCTATGATTAGTCTTTACATCTGTATATCATCTAGTATATGTTAGTCTGTAGACTATACTTAAAGTTTACCCTATTTCCCATTGCCCATAGATTACTGCATATTACAGTAGTTATGTTTTTAGTATCTCTTTATATGTGCTTATACACAGTACCATTTTCATGAGATTATTTATTAGTATTGGATTATTTTCTGTACAGATGGCGTTCGGGCCACATCAACTTGTTTATTTACATTGTCATGGTGATGGGTCACGTAATTTGTACATGCCTCCTAACTGGTGCTGTGACACCGATGCCTGGGAATGGGCAGTGACATCACTGGTGCCGGACGGACAGTGCATGGGTGAGTTGTTACTTAAATGTATGTTTTGTCTTTTATATTTGATGTCTTGATAAAAGAGTTTGGATTCCTCTGAAACATTGACTATACACTTGATGTGTTGACTACTTATTTGATACTCGTTATCTGGAGTGCCTTCCTGAATTTTCTATTTGACATGTACGTAGTTCTAGGTCTGCTGGAATAGTACCCAGCTCATTGGTGATTAGCAGTAGTGCTGGGAATAAACTGTGAATATATATATATATATATATATATATATTTATATATATTAGGGGTGTGCACTGGCCACTTTTCGTATTTTGTGTTTTAGATCTGGATCTTTCTTCGTGTTTTGGATCTGGTTTGGTTTTGCCAAAACCACCCTTCCATGTTTTGGGTTCTTGGTTTTGTGTTTTGGATCTGTATTTTTTTGAAAAAAAGCATAAAAACAGCTAAAATCACAGAATGTGTTGGTTTTTCTGCTCCTATGCTATTATTAACCTCAATAACCTTAATTTCCACTCATTTCCAGTCTATTCTGAACACCTCACAATAGTGTTTTTATGTGGAAAAAGGTTGCACCGAGGTAGCTGGATGACTATGCTAAGCGACATGAGTGGGCGGCACAAAGACGTGGCCCATCTAGGAGTGACACTGCAGTGGCAGACAGGATGGCAGTTTGAAAAGGGGTGCAAGATGGAATTGTCCTTGGGCCCTCCCTCCCTCTCACCCTTATGTTGTATAAACAGGACATTCACACTTTAACAAACCAATCATTTCAGCACCAGGGTCTGCCACATGACTGTGGCAGAAATGATTGGTTCGTTTGGGCCCCCACAAAAGAAGCTGGCAATTAATCTGTCCCTGCACAAACTGGCTCTACGGAGGCAAGGTGTCATCCTCATCCTCCTCATTCACTGATTCCACACCATCTTCAGTGTAGTGTACATCCTCATCCTCACAGAGTATTAATTCGACCCCGCTGGAATCCACCACCACAGGTCCCTCTGTTTGTTCTGGAGGCTGGTCTCCCTGGAAGAGTTGATAATTCATTTTTATGAACATCTTCTTCTCCACATTTTGTGGAAGCAATCTCCTGCGCTTTTCGCTGTCAAGGTTCCCAGCTGCACTAAACACTCTTTCGGAGTACACACTGGAGAGGGGGCAACTCAGGTAAAATAGAGCCAGTTTGGACAGGGGCCTCCAAATTGACTCTTTTTCCTGCCATAACAGGTACGGACTGTCTGACATGCCTACTTGGATGCTGTCACCGATGTAATCCTTTAATAGACAGACGCACACTTGTCGCTGCTGCTTTGAGGATGCAGGTGTGGCTACAGCCCACACAATTCACAAAGACAGAAAAAAAAGAAATTTTTATTTTTTGTAGAGCGCACTTTGAGGGTTACACCACACTTTAACAGACAGACACACTCTTTGTCGCTGCTGCTTTGAGCATGCAGGTGCGGCTATTGCGCATACATTTCACACACAAACACAGAAAAAAAGAAGATTATTTTATTTTGGTTGGAGCGCACTTTTGGGGGTTACACCACCCTTTAACAGACAGACACACGCTTGTCGCTGCTGCTTTGAGGATGCAGGTGCGGCTACAGCCCACACAATTCACAAAGACAGAAAAAAAAGAATTATTAATTTTTTTTTTGGACTGCACTTTGGAGGTTACAGCACCCTTTAACGGACAAGCCATTTGGCCCTTTACTTATGACACAGGTGCATGCTTGGCGCTGCTCCTTTGTTGATGCACATGCAGCCACAGTGCACACAATTCACAAACACAGAAAATAATTCATCCACCATTCTGTCAGTGGTGACAGTATCATATGCAGTGACAGTAGACATGTCAGAAATTGTTGGCACATCCTTCAGTCCAGACCAGATGTCCAAACCGGCCCTTGACTTATGACACAGGCGCACACTTGGCGCTGCTGCTGTGTTGATGCACGTGCGGCTACTGCGCATACATTTCGCACACAAACACAGAAAAAAAAGAATTGTTTATTTTTTGTGGAGTGCACTTTGGGGGTTACACCACCCTTTAACAGACTTATGGGACACAGGTGCACACTTGGCGCTGCTCCTTTGTTGATGCACGTGCAGCCACAGTGCACACAATTAACAAACACAGAAAATATTTTTTTATTTTGTTTGGAGTGCACTTTGGGGGTTACACCACCCTTTAGCAGATGAGCCAGCCGGCCCTTTACTTATGACAGACAGACGCACGCTTGGCGCTACTTTGTTGATTAACATGTGGCTACTGCGAACACAATTCACAAAACCAAAAAATTTATTTTTTATTTTGTTTGGAGTGCAATTTGGGGGTTACAGCACCCTTTAACGGTCAAGCCAGCTGGCCCTTCACTTATGACACAGGCACATGCTTGGTGCCACTTAGTTGATGCACGTGCGGCTACTGCACACACAATTCACAAACACAAAAAAATATATATATTTTATTTTGTTTGGAGTGCACTTATGGGGATACACCACAATTTAACAGATGAGCCAGCCGGCCCTTTACTTATGACACAGGCGCACGCTTGGCATTACTTTGTTGATGCACGTGCGGCCACAGTGCACACAATTCACAAACACAGAAAATATTTTTATATTTTGTTTGGAGTGCACTTTGGGGGTTACAGCACCCTTTAACGGATAAGCCAGTCAGCCCTTTACTTATGGGACACGGGTGCACGCTTGGCGCTACTTTGTTGATAACTGTGCGGCCACAGTGCACACAATTCACAAACACAGAAAATATTTTTTCATTTTGTTTGGAGTGCACTTTTGGGGTTCAGCACCTTTAAACGGTCAAGCCAGCCGGCCCTTTACTTATGACACAGGAGCACGCTTGGTGCTACTTTGTTGATGCACGTGCAGCTACTGCACACAAAATTCACAAACACAGAAAAAAAATATATTATTTAGAGTGCACTTTGGGCGCTACAGCACTCTTTAATGAATGAGCCAGCTGGCCCTTTACTTATGACACAGGTGCACGCTTGGCGCTACTTTGTTGATGCACGTGTGGCTACTGCGCACACAATTCACAAACACAGAAATTTTTATTTTTTTTTGCACTTGGGGGAGCACTTGTGATGGACAGAGCACCCCCTTTACAACACTACAGCAACCCTTTTAGACTGGGACACTGCACAAGACTTTGGAATGGACACAGCACCTATGGAAAACTGACTGCAGAACACAGCCCAGCCAGCCCCTATGGACTTTGGAGGAGTGGACACAGCCCCTATGGACAACAGCAGCACAGCACAACACAGCCAGCCCCTATGGACTTTGGAGGAGTGGACACAGCCCCTATGGACAACAGCAACACATCACAACACAGCCAGCCCCTATGGACTTTGGAGGAGTGGACACAGCCCCTATGGACAACAGCAGCACAGCGCAGCACAACACTACACTGCACTAAACTACACTACACTACACAGCCCAGCCAGCCCTAACTCCCACCCTCCCTCTTCTCTGTCCACAGCCAAGTGAGAAAATGGCACCGACGCTGGTACCTTATATAGAATCCAAAACCCGCGAGACCCGGAAGGCGGGATGATGACGTTTTGCATCGATTTCAGATCCGAGTCAGCCGGGAAAAGTCAAGCCTGACTCGGATCGGCCTCAGATCGGGGGGGTATGGGGTGTTTGGATTTCAGAAATCCGAACCCGCTCACCCCTAATAAATAAATATATATATATATATATATATATATATATTATATATATAAATATATATATATATACACACTACCGTTCAAAAGTTTGGGGTCACCCAGACAATTTGTATTTTACATGAAAACATGAAAGCTGACTTTTATTTATCAAATGAGTTGCAAAACGAATAGTACATATAGTCAAGACATTTGCAAGGTTAGAAATAATGATTTTTATTTTAAATAATAATTTTGTCCTTCAAACATTGCTTTCATCAAAGAATGTGCCTTTTGCAGCAATTACAGCATTGCAGACCTTTGGCATTCTAGCTGTTAATTTGTTGAGATAATCTTAAGAAATTTCATCCCACGCTTCCTGAATTATCTCCCACAAGTTGGATTGGCTTGATGGGCACTTCTTGCGTACCATACAGTCAAGCTGCTCCCACAACTGCTCAATGGGGTTTACATCTGGTGACTGCACTGGCCACTTTACTACAGACAGAATACCAGCTGCCTGCTTCTTCCCTAAATAGTTCTTGAACAATTTGGAGGTGTGCTTTGGGTCATTGTCCTGTTGGAAGTGGAAATTGGCTCCAATCAAGCGCTGTCCGCAGGGTATAGCATGGTGTTACAAAATGGAGTGATAGCCTTCCTTATTCAAAATCCCTTTTACCTTGTACAAATCTCCCACTTTACCAGCACCAAAGCAGCCCAAGACCATTACATTACCTCAACCATGCTTGACAGGTGGCATCAGGCACTCTTCCAGCATCTTTTCACTTATTCTGCATCTCACAAATTTTCTTCTGTGTGATCCTAACACCTCAAACTTCGATTCGTCTTTCCATAACACTTTTTTCCAATCTTCCTCTATCCAATGTCTGTGTTATTTTGCCCATATTAATCTTTTCCTTTTATTTGCCAGTCTCAGATATGGCTTTTTATTTGCCACTCTGCCTAGAAGGCCAGCATCCCGGAACCGCTTATTCACTGTAGACTTTGACACTGGCATTTTGCAGGTACAATTTAATGAAACTAACAGCTGAGGACTTGTGAGGTGTCTATTTCTCGAACTAGAGACTCTAATGTACTTGTCTTCTTCCACAGTTGTGCACTGGGGTCTCCCACTTCTATATCTAGTCTGGTTAGAGCCTATTTGTGCTGTTCTCTGAAGTGAGTAGTACACACTGTTGTAGGAAATGTTTAGTTTCTTGGCAAATTCATGCATGGAATAATAACAAGAAAAGACTGTCAAGTTTCACATGAAAGTTCTCTTTTTCTGGCCTTTTGGAGAGTATAATTGAACCCACAAATGTGATCCTCCAGATACTCAACTAGCTCAAAGGAAGGCCAGTTTATAGCTTCTCTAACAAGCAAACCTGTTTTCAGCTGTGCTAACATAATTTTGCAAGGGTTTTCAAAGGTTTTCTAGGCATTCATTAGTCTTCTAATGCGCTTAGCAAACACAATGTACCATTAGAACACTGGAGTGATGGTTGCTGGAAATGGGCTCTATACACCTATGTAGATATTCTTTTAAAAACCAGACATTTGCAGCCAGTATAATCACTTACCACATTAACAAAGTATAAAGTGTATTGCAGATTCACATATATATATATATATATATATATATATATATATTTATACAGGTTAAGTCCCCGATATCTGAATATTCAGAATTATGGAGTATTAGCATGACTGAGAGAGTGCCACTTTTGCTATTTGATGGTTTCATGTACACAAACTTTGTTTATGGCACAAAATTATTAAAAATAAAGTATAACATTTCCTTTAAGCTCTGTGTATAAGTTGTATATGAAACAAATAAATTTAATGTATGTTCACATACTTTTTTTGAGCAATAAAATTATTGAAAATATTGTATATATGACTTTTAGGCGGTGTGTGTAAGGTGTATATGAAGCATAAATGCATTCTGTGTTTAGATTTGGGTCCCATTTCCAAGATTTTTCATTATGGTATGCACATATTCCAAAATACAGAATATTTTCCGATATCCAAAGTACCCCCTGGTCCCAAGCATTTTCGATATGGGAGAATCAACCTGTATATATATATATATATATATATATTATACAAACTCAGCACTCACCATTATATTCCACTTCATTTAATTCCAGGGAATGTTAGTTCCAACGTATTGCAATAATTTGTCAAGCTAACCAGGATACCTGGAGCCAAATGATGCAGAACAATGCTCATATTTTTGAGGGTCAGTGTAGGGACTGACCAGAATGACCTTGTTTCTAACAATCCCTGGAATTAAATTAAGCACAGATTGGAATATAATGGTGAGTGCTGAGTTTGTATGATTTTTTAATTTAAATGATGTGGTCACCTCAGTGGCAATGCAGATGTTTGAGTGCCGTGGATCAAAGCCAATTGTTTATATAAAATGTTTGTGTTCACACTTGCTCTTGCACCCCAAGTTCCAACATGCAAGTCAAATATTGTCAGTTTATCCCTCAGGTGTCATTAATTTGTATTTTTGGGTGTGGTGATGTCTCTTTAAGCCAGTGAGCCATCACCTATATCCATGGAAGAAGCATAATGTGTATTTAAAATCTATGTGATACCTGGAGCCAAATTATGCATAGCAATGCTCATAGTTTTGAGAGTCATTGTATGGACTGACCAGAATAGGAAGACCATGATATGGTTGGTCAGCTTGACAAATTATTGCAATACTTTGGAACTAACATCCCCCGGAATTAAATGAAGTCCAGTTTGGAATACAATGGTGAGTGCTGAGTTTGTATGATTTCTTTTATTTGAATGGTGTGGTCACATATCAGAGGCACTGCAGATGTTTGAGTGCCATGGATTAAAGCCAATTAAATATATATATATATATATATATATATATATGTCCTCTCTGGCACCAGAACTCTTGGCCCAGTATTATCTACATCCCTCTGACAGATTTTTCAGATAAGCATTAAAGAATTTTCATTTGGTATGCACATTACTACTTGAGCATGGGCACATTTGTTTGTAATTTAGAACACTATTGGGCGCTTGTCCTTTCCACCCCACTTTCCAGATCACATTTCATTTGATTGCCATACAGATATATGGAAAGGACTGCTGCCTCCTCTCACTAGAGTGATTGAAGTGTTTGATTATATATCCTTATATTAAGACACCTGCACTGAAAGAAACATTCAGGGTATCACACCGTGCGCAATCCAGGAAGTATTATCTCTCTCTCTCTCTCTCTCTCTCTCTCTATCTATATATATATATATATATATATATATATAAAAAATAGGCTTAATCCACGGCACTCAAACATCTGGGGTGCCCCTGGTATGTAACCACACCATCTACATAAAATTATATCATACAAACTCAGCACTCACATACTTTGAATACAGGGAATGTTGGTTCCAAAATATTGCAATAATATGTTAAGCTGACCACCACTTCAGAGGTCATTCCCATCTTGCCAGTCCCTACACTGATGAATTATCTAAAATCCGTGATAAAATAAAAAAATTGGAAATATCAAGCCTCACTCTTCTGGTGGCTGACAAAATGACCAGTTGGTGTGACAAGTTACAGACCCAGATTGAGTTATATAAAAGGGATTTGATTTCCTTTAAAAAGAAGAAACTGAGCATGATGAATAGCGATTACTCTAATCATCAGGTATATAGATGGCTTCCTGATAACCCTAGTGGTCTGCCTAGACAACATAGAACTTCTAGACACAGAGCAGCTTTCACAGTAGATAAAACTTCATCTCAATCTGCATCAGACAGTGAGACCTCAGCCTCCCTTCCACCGACAGGTTTTTAAGGCCAACCCTCGACACCTTTGGGGGAGTTGGCAAGGGCAGAAGGAGGCCACACCCGAGGAGAGGCAGGTATAAAGAGAAGGGGCAGAAGGCGACAAATGTAGATCTAGTATTTAATCTTTCTACGTACCAATTTACCCCTACTGAAATTTCCCTTCTCTCTCTGGGTTTATCTTTTGTGCCGCACTCTAGACATAACGTTTTCGTAGACCAGGGTGCTTTCACCCTCAATAAAATAACCCTAGTATTCAAACTTTTATGTGACTGATAAAACATGATATAATGAAAACTAAACCAAAACACATGTTTGACAATATTACTGTTGAACAGAGGCATGCCCTCCAGTCCCTTAGGAACAATACTTCAGTCATGATTCACCCTTTGGATAAGGGCGGGGCTGTTGTGATTCAGGATTGGGTTACCTATGACAGTGAGGTGATACATCAGCTTTCTGATAGCTTGACATATAGGAAATTGAGTGAAAATCCAATGCCAAAAATACAAAAAGTGATTGGCTCTGTGATTGATAATGCTGTGTTGTGTTGGTGGTTGGATGAGAGAGTGGCTGAGTTTCCATGGGTTGAGGCACCAATTTTTTTTATTCTTTACACCCTTCCTAAGGTGAATAAGACCCTGGATAATCCTCCAGGATGTCCCATTGTCTGTCAGAGGCTCCCTTCTCCAGCCACTCGCACAATTTGTATATTGCTTTTTACAGGAACTTGTACCATTAATTCCTAGCTATCTCAAAGAAACTGGGGACTTTTTGGATAAAATCAATGAAATTTCAGTCAGATCTTCCTGATGAAGCTATACTGGTGACTTTAGATGTGTCTTCACTTTACACTATTATCCCACATGAACAGGGGATACTAGCTATGAAGAAATTATTATTGTTGTGACCCACTTCTGGCCCACCAGTGGAATTTATTTTGGATCTATAAGACTTGGGCCCTCATTCAGAGCCGCTCATTAGCGGCAGTACGCTCGTTCAGAGTGATGTTTGCACATCTGCGCATGCGTACAGTTTTTAGTACGCATGCACGAACCAGTCAGTGCGGCCAAAAATCGTTTGTATGTTATATAGCGAGTGCCTGCAATTTTGAGTGACAGAATGAGGCGTATGTGGGTGGTAACAGGGGAATGTGCTTGAAAACGAGGGAGTGGAATTCGAACGCAGGCGTGCTTAAAGGTCAAAACAGGCGTTTTAAGGGTGTGCATAATTAATCCAGCAGCATCATTGACCACGTCACTTGGTTTTTTATAACTCAGAACTGCTCGCAAAATAGCGGTTGAAAAAACCAACCACAAGAATAGCGAGCAGTTCAAACGCTGTACGATGTACTCGATTAATCTAATAAATAGTGGACATGACGTATGGTGCGAGCGGCCAGGGGGCGTTTTTATCAAATAAATGAGCATATGTTTTGCTCGCTCGTTCAGACTAAGAGGAGTGAACAGACTGCAATGTGCGAACGGATCATTTGAATAGCCACCCCTTGTTTTTGAATGAACGACCGCAAATAGCGAACGGCTCTGAATGAGGGCCTTGGTTCTTAGGAACAATCACTTTATGTATGATGAGGATTACTTCCTACAAGTAGAGGGTACCGCGATGGGCTCTAACCTTGCACCGGCTTATTCCAATATTTTCATGTAAATTTACGAGGAGAGCCACATTATGGCGGTCTTTGGGAATAGTATCCTGTATTACAATAGATATATCGATAATGTTTTCCTTATCTGGTCAGACACTGTGGAGAGTCTGAATTATATGGTTAACCATTTGATTTCATTGAATAAATTCAGTAAGGTTTACTGTCAAGTTCGATATGTGCTCCATAGATTTTCTAGATATTAGTTTGTTCAGAACTGGGTCATCACTTGGAACTACGTTATTTCGAAAAGAAACGGACAGGAACACACTATTGTTCGCAACCAGTTGTCTTCCTCCTGAACTCAAGAATAGCCTACCAACATCTCAATTTCTCTGTGTCATTCATTACAATTCCAATTTGGATATTGCTGAGGTTCAGATACAAGAAATGAAGGAGCGCTTTCGACAAAGGGGCTACTCTAGTAGTATCATTGAGGGCTGCTTAACCAAAGCAAAGAACAACATGCTTACAAATAAAAAGGTGAAACGTAAAAACAGGATGATGTTTGGCTTCTGACCCTGTCTTTAAGGGGAACCTGGGTGAACCTCCCATGATGGCATTTTGCTGTGGACGTAATCTAAAGGAGCTGTTGATGCACCCAATGAGCCAACCACCTAAGAATAATAGATTTTGGCTGAACACTGCAAAACTAGGTTGCTTCAAATGTGCAAGTTGTGTGACATGCAGATCTTTACAGACTAGTCCTATGTTCCCCCAACCCCATAGTGGGAAACCGATCAAAATCAAGTTCAAACTTCATTGCCTAATGGATCATGTTATTTATCTCACCTGCCCATGTGGCTTGGCTTATTTGGGCCTACCCACCCGAGTGTTCCGTGAAAGAATGGCGAACCATCGTAGTACCATCCGACAGGCAATTACTACTGGATCTATGGATAAACTAGTGGCTGCACATTTTCTGTGAGCAGGACACCAAGTGTCAGCATTAAAATGCTGTATTATTGATTGTGTCCTTAAGCCCTTAAGGGGAGGAGATTTTGAATTGTGCCTCAAACATCTAGAGGCAAAATGGATCCATAGATTGGACACGGTGGCTACTAGGGGCCTTAATGAGTATAACCCCCTGAATGTTTTCTTTAGATAGGAGAGCTGCCATGGACTTTTATTATTTTTTTCTTTCTTTAGTTATTTTTATTATTATTTTTTTGTTACTGTTTAATTTATACTGAGTTTGAGGAGATTAGGTTTCTTGAGTGATTTTTATTAGAGTAAGAATATTAAATTTAAAAATATTTATAAAAATATGTATAAAAAAATCCTTTGAAAATTAATTGAATAGAAGTTTAGGTCTAAGATTACCATTATTGACTAGATATATTTTTGAAGTGTAGGTATATTATTTTACTATGTATATGTATCTGAGTGCAGCTGGGTCTCCTTACTGAACCGCCCCCCATCTTGACTGTTGCCATGGTTATCAGAAATTTTTGTTCATCCAGTTTCATTATCGATGCTGCTTTATTCATATTTTAGGTAGTGTGTTGATATCCACCCCTTCATATTTGACTATCTGCCCTGTGGGGCTTGGTCCCTGCTTTAGCTGGGACATTATGCCATTTGTTAGCTTTTTTGCACTGACTTCCGGTGTCGGGACATGCGCTCCAACATGTGGAATGCATGATTTCCGGTCCAGATGTTACTTGTCAAAATGGAGCTTTTTTGATGCAGCTGCTCTAGCTCCTTAGCGCACTTGATGATTTATGCGTACTTTGCAACATGTGCTCCAGGCTATGTATTGTTGCAGACATTGACTGAATTAAGCCATTTGAGGCTTGGGTGACACACTTCCTGTTTCAGAGCATGCCTTCCAAGCAGTGGAATGCATGACTTCTGGTCTGGACACACACAGTGCACAGGGATGCGGGTAAGGTTGGTATTCAAGGAGACTCAGGTAGGGAGATTACTTAATGCTATTTCCTGACAAATTTGCTTTGTGGATACTTGGTTGCTACAGCTGCATGTCTCGAAAAAGGTATTGTATGACCGAAATGTTGACAGACTATCTGGTGATGTAAGCAATAAAAGTTTTGTGACTCTATTTGCTGCTTTGGTGAGTGCCCCTTTGTCTTTGACATATTTTGTGTAGCACCCTGATTTTTGACTTGCTGTCGAGGATGTGAGTGTGGACCCTAGCTTTATATATCTATATCTATATCTATATATATATATATCTATATATATATATATATATACACTAGATGGATACATTTATAGATAGATGAATAGATAAAAAGATAGATAGATACTGTATAGTATAAAAATCTGGAGGTGATTTATTCTAGTACCAATTTTAATGGTTAGAAAGGGTTTACTTTTTGTGAGGCTAGGCTGGCCTAAATCTGCAATACAGGTTTAGTAATAACACGTGTACCCCATAAAACACTTAATAATAAAAATAATATTCAAAAAAGATTAAATAAAAAATCAAGCTATTTTAATAAAAAAACAATAATAATAACCAAAATAATAACAATGGTAGAGACTAAGATGCTATTTCAAAAGAAAACTCCAAGCATACATATTGAAATAAAAAACACATACAACATGAAACAATGTTTCTCTCTTTATGTTGCCATACATAGAATAATCACAATTAAAAATAGATACTAAAGGCTCTTTCGTTATATGTTCTTAAATAGAAAAACATGTTTTTTGTTGTTAGATTTGTACAGCCGGGTCCAGCTGTTTAAAAATATTTAGTGATCCAGATTGCTTTTTTTGTTTGCTTGTCTCTCAATCATTTCTCATGAATGGTATAGTTAAAAAAACCTTTAATATCCGACCACCAAGTGTCTCATTCAATACATCCATGTATACTGATGTTATAGACCTGTTGTTTTCATAATCCCTATACTAAGAGGGGATACTTAACACACATATATATATATATATATATATGTGTGTTATATTGCTGAACCTTGTGTCAATGTTCAAAAAAATGAAGTTTATTGCATGGTACCATTAAAATCATGCAGTGACATTGCCTCCTTGTTTAGTAGATAGAACAATATTGTTATATATGTGATGCAGCACTGTTCTTTATTATCAGATTAGTGGCTCCTCTCAGTAGAACAACCAGCATGTAGATGCAGTGATGCCACTGTGTATGGAACTCACTTGTCTGGCTGTTCACTCTGTTGCTGTGCCGGGGATCCATGCACATGCAATGGACGGGGGACTGGAATTGTCGAAGCTGTGCCTCTTTTCCTCCCATTCAGTTACTTGCTCTATACCCAAAGTCCTTTATGACAGCAGTACTCAGAGGAAGAAAAAAGGGGGTCACTCAGAGCTTGATTAGTCCACCGGAAAAAGCGCTCTGGTGTGAGAAGATGTACTTGTATCTAATGTGTTTCTTCCATTCAAGATGTCTTCAGAGGGGTGTAGCTAAAAGTGATTTTTTTTTAACATTGATACAAGGTGCAGCAATATATATATATATGTGTTAAGTAGCCCCTCTTACTATAGGGATTATGAAAACAGCGGGTCTATAACCATCATTATACATGGATATATTGAATGAGACATTTGGTGGCCGGATATTAAAGTTTTTTAATTATACCATTCATGAGATGATTGAGAGACAAACAAACAAAAAAAGCAATCTGGATCATTACTTATTTCTAAACAGCTGGACACGACTGTATAA
The DNA here is from genome assembly GCA_031769625.1 of Taudactylus pleione. Lineage (NCBI taxonomy): Eukaryota > Metazoa > Chordata > Amphibia > Anura > Myobatrachidae > Taudactylus > Taudactylus pleione. The sequence goes on from JAUIMM010000005.1 coordinate 8,392,007, forward strand.
ATCTAACAACAAAAAACATTTAGTTCTATTTAAGAAATTATAACCAGAGAGCTTTTAGAAGCTTTTTTTAATTGTGATTATTCTATATATATATAGCAACATAAAGAGAGAAATATTGTTTCATGTCATATGTGTTTTTTGTTTCAATATGTATGCTTGGAGTTTTCTTATGAAATAGCATCTTAGTTACTACCATTGTTATTATTGTGGTTATTATTATTGTTTATTATTATTAAAATAGCTTGTTTTTTATTGCATCTTTTTTAATATTATTTTTTTTATTATTAAGTGTTTTATGGGGCACAGTTATTACTAAACCTACAGATGTACCCAACTAGTTTGTTGCTCCATATGCTATGTAGCACACCACACAAGGCGCGTCACACACCATGCCATGAGTCGCACCACACAGAAAGTTTCATAATGTAGCATAGCATAGTGCATGAAAAAAGTCATAACGTGTAATACTACTATTTGTCAGCCAGGTGTCACTTTTCCTAAACTACACAGCGCATGCATCTGATTTCCAATGCATGTTCTGTATCACTGCCCGACAGAAGCGGTGATTCGATACACTATACAATAGTACATAATTTTCCACATGGAATCAGGAATGTATAATAAAGCTGTAGAAGAATATCTAATAAAATTTGAAATCATCAAGCTCTGTATTACACACTGACTGTGCGATTGAAATTGCACACTTGCGCCAATATAATGTAAGTAGTCGGCACTGTCCCAGACTTAGACATTGTAGTGATTTCATCACTTTAGGAACTACTGTAGGCATGGGATAAGGCATGTGGCCTAGGGGGCAAATACCTAGTCTCACTGCTTCTCCCATCTTCTTGTCCCATGGGTTAGAGATCTTGAAAATATATACATATTTTTTTATTAAATCTTCACTTATTGAGTATTCAATAAATTTTCCACAAATTCCCACCACCTGGCTCAAGAAAGGGGTGTATGGCACTTCAATACAGTAACCACATAGCCCAAAGCTAGTTGCTCTACAGAATGGTATTTCAAATCTGTTTCTACTGTGCATGCCCAGTGGGTCAAGAGTAAAACACAGCAAAAGTGGGATGTCTCTATAACAGTACATACTGACTGTGTATTTAAAGTGCAAACTTGTGTCAATGTCGGTGCTGTCCCAGCCTCGGACACTTTTGTGATTTCTCAAGACCAGTAACTGGTAGTGGGCTCTGTTTGAGAGAGAGGTCTCTGCATTACTAACTGACTGTGTGTTTAAAGTGCAAACTTGCATCAATATCGGCATGGTTGGTGCTGTGGTGGCTGACTGCTAGCTCCAAGGGGTTACAAACTGTATCTCTGGTGCATGCCAAGTGGAGGGGTTGCAATGGGATTTCTCGTGAATGCCCAGTGGAGCCAAGTCATACAGTACACCATGTAGCGCTACAGTATGCCATGGCAGATGGAAGATCAGAGCACTGCAAATGCCCAGTGTATCGGGAGTCAAATGCAGCAAAACTGGGATATCTTGCTACAACAGGCTTGTGGACAAGCAGTTAGGTGTTCCATCTTTCTACCTTCATGTCCTGCCTGTTCTAGACCTTAATAACTATTATTTTTTTAATTCTTCACTACTGTAGTTCAGTATTGTTATCCAACCCTTACTAAACTCAGTACATTTATATACAAGATGTGCCCCGCTACTTGTAGTGTGTAAGCCCCAGCCGACGGAGTCAGAAGTGCAGCATGTGCCCTGACCATTCCCTGCCCTTGCTGTGAGGGGCATCTACAGTTGATGCTGCCATTAGGCATGTGTCCTCTCTATCAAAGCACACATGGTGTGTGATGTCACACTTCACTAAAGGGTCACGGGGTTGCCCAGCGCTACCAGATACTCACTCTTGGGGGTATTCAATTAGGCTGCGAAAAGGCAGAATCGACAATAATTTATCACCGATGATGTCATTTTCACCTCACAATTTGATTTGCACCTGTGATACTTTTTTACCTCCCGGACTTTCTGCATATGTACTGTGGGCCTGATTCACACCCGGTCGCAAGTGCTGAGCGCTCGCAACTGGGTCGATGGTGGCCCAGAGAGCATGTGCACGACGGAGCCGGCTCCGTCATGCGCATGCACGAGACCCGGATAGCGACAGGTAATCTGCCGCTCTGGGTCTCGTACCAAAGGGGGCGTGCTGTCGATGTTGAGTGACAGCATGCCACCTTTGGTGGGTGGGCCAGGGGAGTGGCTGCCCAAACAGAGGTGTTCCCATGTGAACGCCTCCATCTGGGGCTAGCCCCACTGACATCACTCGAGAGATTTTGGCTCTGTTTGAACCGAAATCTCTCTGAGTCTTGCGGCAATGAGACCCTACCAAAAGGGTCTCGTCGCAAGCCTGATGGTCACGATGGTCTTTTTTTTTTTAATGGCCTCATGGCCGCTCGCAAAAAAAATTGCCCGGCCCTGATTCAGAGAGAGTGCTCTGTCCGAGCGAGTGGCTCTGAATCAGGGCCTGTATTCAATTTGAAAGTATGTGAAAATGGGACCCGGCAAAATTGAAACAAGCTGAAAAGTCATGTCAGATTTGGGGAAATCAGCCTAACAGCCCCCAAAACATGCTCTGACATGGGGTTTCCCTATGTTTCCCCCCAATTTGGCTTGCTGAAGGTATTTGGTCTTTTTAAACAGGATCAATAGCTTCTAAATAGCATTTTTGCATAAGTGCTGAAGAATAGTATTCAGGAGTTTTATTTGCAGAAAATAACTTATCCCAGCAAATTTGGGGCACTTGAAAATGGAGGCCAGCATATTTAAAAGTTTCTAAAGTTAAGTTTAAAAAATCTTGTAAAATCCACCTACTGCAAGCACCTGCAATGAAAAAAAACACCTGGGTTATACTTGGGGACCCCCTTGGAGTCTAATTTGCTAGTTTTTAACTTTGTCCCCCAATTTTTTTTTCCGCTCCCAAAATGAAAGTGATTTTTTGGAGTGTGCTTAAATGTTTTTTTTATATTTTGAAACAGTTTACCTTTAGGGGACTGTCTGAAGGCTGCACAGGGGTTTCTACAATGTTGCACCCCATTTCTGTACTTTTTTTCACCTGCTATTCATAGGCAAAACTTTTTCACCTATAACATTTCATTGACTTACGGCGATACTTTTCCACCTGGCAAAATGACGTCATCGGCAAAACTTTTTTAGCCGATCTCATCTTTTTGCTCCAAATTGAATACAGCTTCAGTGTGTACAGTATGTGTACTGTGTACTACTGTAAGTGCTGGGCAGCCAGGAAATCACTGGGAAGGGTAATAGGCATACTGTATAACTGACTGCAGATGGCAACCCCCATCGGCCGGTGCCCCTGGTGAGGGCAATGCTGGCCAATAGGAAGATACACCCCTGCATCTGTGTGTTATTGACTTATTGTTATCATACTGTAGCCACTTGCAACATGTAATGCACTGATCCGTGCATGCATCTGTAATCTGTTTTTTTCACCAATACAGTACTTGGAGCATGGATATCCCTGATACATGCTGCAAGGATCTTCTGCTATTGCGTACGATATAATATAAAAATAGTTAAACTGGACACGATAGTTCTTACTGTACGTCACATACTGATTTACAGTAAGATTAATTCCTGTTCAGTACTCTTGGGGTACTGTGTCAAACTCACTACATTATTCACAACAACTCCAACTTACGCTTGCAATGACAGATGCACGTGTTGGGTCTCAGATGCACTTAAAGACTGAATTACACACAAACATCAATTTTAGAAATTAATGAAAATTTTTACTTAACCTAACATACTATAATATACAGTACTGTACTGTATGCAGTTAATCGCACCTTTTTAATACTGTACATGTTTTTAGATAAGATGAAAACAAAATTGATTTGCCAATGGTCACTGCATGATGCCATCTAGAATAAGTAAGCAAAAATGATTGTACCTCTAAGTACTGTATTATACGGCCAAACACAGTAGTATACAGTAAATTAAAAATATATTCTGTTACACAGTAGTTTAACAGTATACAGTATGAATCTGCTACAGTACTGTACTGTATATACATTACTGCAGTTTTCTTAGTTACTGTATGCTGCCCATCCACTAGATGCACTGAAAAGTGACCAAGTATGACACTGCAAACATGCAGTCATTTGTCAGTCTGTGATGAGCCTGCACTGAACATGCAGTCATTCAGTGGAGACTCATCAATCATCTGCAAACATTGCTCAACCTGACGTTATCGTAAGGTTAACCAGCTTATTTGCATGATTATAGATATCTAAACGACCAGAGGCCACAATGTCATAATCGTGCTCTCGTTTCTCCGTTGGCTAGAGGATGCATGCCTTATGTCTTTACTCAACAACTGTATTACACTATGACATTAGCATGCATTTCTAAGTGGGGTGCGATGCGGTGCCTGCTGCCATGCAGGTATACTTCTGTACCATGCGTAGCACTGTGTCACCTTCAGCCTGTACGTGGCTCAGATGGTCCTGGAATTCCAAGCTGGACAGGGACATCTGTAATCTGTTAAGGCATCACTACTGACATCACTACTGTACAGTACTTAGGAGGAAGGAGATGATGTGAGAACAGTCCTTCTTCAATGCCAACCGATACACCCTATCAAACCGAGGACTATACAAAAACATTATGGTTTTAAGTGAAAATCATCACTGGCACTTTTGGCCTCAGATCTAGAGTTTCACCTATACCATAGGCGCTCACGCACCAATTGCAGACTCAACCTCACACCGGAATGCAAGGTCCACTGTACGCCCTGAAGAAAGAAGGATAGGCATAGACTGACAGAAAGTAAATGACACACAGGTTCTCAGTGGAGATACTCTTCGTTCTGCTCGATCCTACACACAGGTCCCTGTAGGAGAGAGAATATGGTGTGCAGTGCCCTTTCCTGCTCTACCAGTGTGTCACATTAATCTACATTAATATCAGCACTACTGTAGCTCACTGGCATTAAAAACTACAGTATTAATGTATAAATGGCCTAACAGAGGGCCTCCCTGTTATGGAGGAAGAGGCTTTGGGTGGGGAACTTTAGCTCTTTTTTGCTTTCCACCCCCGTAGTCCTCTCCTGTCCTCAGCTTCTTTCTTCTGCTGCTGGCATTTCCTGGCCAGTGGTGCTGGGTCTTCCTCTCTTCAGACAAGTCCCTTCAAGTCGTGTTTGTTGATTGAAGATCTGTACTTGGTGGCTATGTGGTGGTCCTCCATGCTTGTTTCCTTGTCATGCACAGCACCCCATTCAATGTGTCCTTTATTTGGTTCAGTTCCTCTTTTACAATCCTGAATCTTGTCTGACATCTTGAGAGGATATCTTCTTTTAAATTGTTGGGGATTGGTCCTTTCTTCTGACTGCCATCAAAGTTCACACACTTGGTCCAATTGCAAAAAAGGTCATAGGGCACATGTTCTTGAAATATTGCTTGTGCTTATCGATGCATCTCACCATTGCCAGCTCTGTAAAGTTCATTATCCTTATCAATGGTGATTACAGCCGGTGGTATATCTGGCAAGGGTGTTCCAAATACAGTCTGTGGTGCTGGGGTGCTTGACATGACAGGTGTTCCTAATGAAAGTACAGCTAAGCTTGCATTGTTAATTCTCAATTCTACAGCTGACCATTCAGGCAGGCAATACAATGCCACTGGTGTACTCTCCAAATGAGGCAGGCTGTGTGATGGAACTGGTGTCATGTCCAAGTGCTCTGTTGCCACTGTAGTGTCCATGTCTAGCAAGTTGAAATCCTCATGGTCATTGTTATCCTCAGGCTCAAATTCATCAGGTGTGACCATTTCACACTGTACTGCCTGGTCATGTCTGTTCCTGGTAAACTGGGCAGCGGCCTCTTGCCATTCTTCTTTAGTTTGCCGGATTGCTTCTTTCATTGCTTCTGCAATGGTGTCCTTCAGCCCTTCTTTCAAGTTGTCAATTTTCACCTCCGGATGACACACTTTTCCCACGAGGTCTCCCACCAACTTAGTACAGATTTATGTGCATGAATTCTCTTCTTGAAAGGACAGTTTTTGATGGGTTGGTGAGTGGGATGCATCTTTCACAAGTGTACAAACCAGAGGCTCCAAGGTGTCCAGATCTTTGTTCAGTGTATTTGGTGCATCAATCACTGGTGTTTCCTCCTGGTTCTCCACTCCGCTTTCCCTGGTCCATTTTCTCTTATCTGCAGATCCAAAGACATGCACTTGGGCTTTGAAAATGTCCTTGCCTAGACAAGTACAGGTACATTTTCATTCCTTGCTTTCTTCTTGGAAGGTTTGGTTGTAGATCATTGTGGCACTAGTGAATTCAGCCTCTTGCTCAGTGGAAGTGGGCAAGACGAGTCGTCATTGTAAAAACCATTACTCTTCACCATTTTCACCGATCAGTGCACTCTGAAATACTAAGTATAAAGACACTAAATACAATATTAAGCAAAATAGTGGAAATATAAATGTTTCACATTACAGCACTGTAAACAATTACAGTACTCATATTGTATGTACTATACTTTCAAGATTGTGCTGCTACTGTACGCTATACAACTCCAGTAATAACCCTTTCACACAAAAAAGCAAATTAGTGTAGCAGTTATAGTAAAGCACTTTACTGTACCTGGTTCAGTAATTTGATGATGAACAGAGATTTGTACTGTGTGAAAGGATCACTTTGATCTTACATTTTACCTGGGTTGGAGACCCGGTAATTTTGACATGGGATGACCCTTTCACACAGAATAAATGCTCATGTCCATCTGAAAATTACTGGGTAAAAGTGCTACTGTACTGTATGCCCAGTAATTTGATTGTCTGTGCCAAAAGGGATATAAATGCCGGATAAAGATAGGGTTTTTTGCTACAGTATTTTCTGTGAGATGTATACAGTATAACCACTCAGCTTGTAACTTACATTTTGCAGGCTGTGTTTAATAAATGATAGTTTGGAGCTGATTGGTTGGTTGTTGATATATATTTCCCAATTTTATCTCACATAAAGCTTTGATACATATGCCCCTTAATACACAAAGATGCATCTATGAAGGAGACATTGTACAGCACATTAGACACAGCAGTATTGTGACTGAAACAAGATGGCCATTGAGCATACACAAGATGGCTGTGAGGAGAAGACAGCCACAGGAGACTAAAAGGGGCAGTGGGAGGCTAGGAAACAATCGGCGGTAAACAGTGTGTGATAGAAACTTGATACACAAATAAGCATCTACGGGGATGGGCAATGGATGGGACATACTATGGCAGTGGGACATTAGACACTGCAGTTTTGCGACTAAAACAAGATGGCCACTGAGCATACACAAGATGGCTGCGAGGAGTACACAGGCCCTACAGGAACAGCATCCACAGCAGCAAAGTTACAGTGGATGGTATGGTAAGGAAAGACAGCCACAGTCAGGTACAGTAAGTGTTAGACATGTGGACAAATACAGCAGGACATACACTACTGTACAGTATGGCCAGGAAATGTAGATTTGGACAATACAAGAAGAAAAATAGAGACTCAGGTTATTCTCAGGTACATGGGAGAAATTACCCTATATACAGTAAACAGAAATAGGGTAAATTGGCCTAGAAGGCATCAAGGATTAGAAAGAGGCCGACCACATGGGAATTATTCAGAAAATACACAATTACCTAACACTACAGTACATACTGTACCTGTAAAGATAAATGTTACTAAGACAATGATGTTTGAAGTTTTAAGTGTACAGAGACAAATCAAAATACAAGATTTGTATTCCCAGCAAGAAAAGGGCAATTAAGAGAACAATATTGCATATTGTAAGGGCGGTATGCTATTTATGTATTTGTGCAAATAAATCCTTTAAACTTTGGAAGTCCAAGTGAGCTGAGCAGACTTCACAATTATTTATTTTTAATACTGTAACAGAAAGAATTAGTGTGTAAGGAGAAGAGGTTGGAGATGTGAGATACAGTAGAAGACAATGTACTGTAGTGTACACTACTGTACTTACACAGCCTGGCAAAGTCACTGGGCCCAGGCTGCAAGAGCTGATGGCCTTAAAAAAAAATTATATAATTTTGCCTTGTGAACAATTGGTCTACTGTATAGTGTACCAAAAATCCTAGACATTGTATTGCTTGTATTGTACAAAATGTAGCGATGTTCAGGTAAGGGCAGACCTTGAGCTGCCTGCTTACAGTAAATGGATTAACAGAGCATCCTTTATTATGGTAATGAGAGGCTCTTGCTTGCTTTGGGGGAAGGGACCTGATGCACTGTGTGTGACTCCTGACCCACTGGGCATGCACATTACTACTGTATGAGCCTCCTTATGCCACAGCTATGGAGCGGCTCCACTGGGACAGCGCTAACGTTGACAGAAGTTTTTGCTATGAACGCACAATCAGTTTGTAATAGAGACCTGTCTCTCTCAAACAGAGCCCACTCACTACCAGTTTCTGAAGTCATGAAATCACTATTATGTCCAAGTCTGGGACAGTGCAGAGAGTGGTACAAGAGTGCAAATTCAACCGCACAGTCAGTTTTTAAAAAACAGTAAAGACAAATTCATAGCGGCACACTAGTTGTCCTAGCAGATGAGAGATTGTGTCCTTGGCAATGGTCACCATTTGTAGCCATTTCAGTACACAAGAGCAGAGCTGACTGCTTACAGTAAATGTCTAACAGAGAGTACTTTATTATGGTAATGAAAGTCTCTTGCTTGCTTTGGAGGAAGGGACCTGATGCACTGTGTGTGACTCCCGACCCACTGGGCATGTGTCAGAAATCCCACTGCAACCCTACCACTGCACCAACCATGCAGACATTGATGCTGGTTTGCACTTTAAATGCACAGTCAGTTTGTAATGCAGAGACCTCTCTCTCAAACAGAGCCCACCACCAGTTACTGGTCATGAGAAATAACTATAGTGTCGAAGTCTGGGACAATGCCGACATTGACACAATTTTGTGCTCTAAAGTATATACTGTGTTACAAACATTCTGCTTTTGCTGCATTTGACTCCCGACCCACTAGGCATGCACAGTGTTGTTATCTTCCATACACCATGGCATACTGTAGCACTATATGGCGTACTGTATGGCTTATCTCCACTTGGCATTTGCCAGAAATCCCATTGCAACCCCTCCACTGGGCATGCACCAGTGATCCCATTTGTAACCCCTCAGAGCTGGCTGACAGCCACCATAGCGCCAACCATGCAGACATTGACGCAAGTTTGCACTTTAAATGCACAGTCAGTTTGTAATGCAGAGACCTCTTTCTCAAACAGAGTCCACTACCAGTTACTGGTCATGAGAAATCACTATAGTGTCCGAGGCTGGGACAGCGCCAATATTGATGCAATTTTGCTCTCTAAACGCACAGTCAGTATGTACTGTAATACAGACATCCCAAGTTTGCACTTTAAATACACAATCAGTTTGTAATATAGAGACCCCACTTTTAAACAGCCTATTACACTTCTAATTTTTAAAGTCATGAAATCACTATACATTAGTCTGGGATACAATGTATGACTCCCGACACACTAGACATGCACATTAGAAATAACCCGAAATGCCATATTGTAGAGCGACTAGCTTTGTGCTGTACGTGAATACTGTATTGGAGCACTATACACCCCTTTCTTGAGCACACAGTGGCATAAAGTAGCATATAAATGCCAGAATTTGTGGATAATGTATTGAATAATGAATTAGAGAAGATTTAAAAAAAAAATAGGTATCGAACACGCAGGACAAGAATATGGTAGAAGCAGTGAGGCTAGGCCTCAACCCTATACTACACTATTTCCTAAAGTCATGAAATCACTACAATGTCTTTGTCCAGGACAGTGCTGACAGTACTGTACATACATTAACGCAAGTGTGCAACTTCAACCACACAGTCAGTACAGTATGTACAGTACAGTAATACAGACAACTGGGCATGCGCAGTGCTATGAGACTCAATATGCCACAGCGTAGTGAGTGCCTAGCAATGCACTACATGGCGTATGGAGCAACAAACTACAGTAGCTGGGCACATCTACATATACAGTAAAATATATTGAGTTTAGTAAGGGTTGGATAACAATACTGAACTACTATAGTGAAGATTTAAAAAATAAAAATAAAAAAAATTATCAAGGTCTTGAACAGGTGGACAGGAAGTGTAAGCAAGGTGGTTCACCTAACCACTTGCCCACAAGCCTGTCCTAGCAAGAACTGCATCTGTCATGTATGTGATGTGATGGCTGCTAATTACAGTACATGTACCGTGAGCCTCATTGTACTGTAGCTTGACTGGCATATGGAGTGGCTCAATTGTGTGTGACTCCTGAAACAGAGAGCATGCACATTACTACTATATGAGCCTCCTTATGCCATAGCTATGGAGTGGCTCCACTGGGCATGTGCCAGAATTCCCATTGCAATCCCTTCACTGGGCATGTGCCAGAGATCCCATGTGTAACCCCTCGGAGCTGGCTGACAGCCACCACAGTGTAAACCATGCAGACATTGATGCAAGTTTGAGTTTTAAATGCACAGTCAGTTTGTAACACAGAGAGCTCTCTCTCAAACAGAGGGCCTGATTCAGACCTGCTCGTGAGTGCTGAGCACTCGCAAGCACGTCGATGTTGCCCAAGTGTGAATGCGCATGCTAGAGGCGGCTCCATCGTGCGCATGTGCGAGACCCAGATATCGATGGCCAAGCCATCACTATGGGTCTTGCTACAAAGGGAGCGTGCTGTCGATGGTGAGTGACAGCATGCCCCCTTTGGTGGGAGTGCCGGGGGTGTGGCTGCCCAGATGGAGGCATTCCCATGGGAATGCCTACCATCTGGGGCCGGCCCCACTGACATCACTAGTGATGTCAGTGGGAGTGCTTTTGGCTCTTATAGAGCCAAAAGCACTCCAGGGCTTGCGGAAGATGAGACCCTACCAAAAGGGTCTCGTTGCAAGCCCTATGGTCGCGATGGACTTGACCATCGCGACCATATTTTTGGCTGCTCGCTATAGCTGTGGGTGGTCACCCACAGCTATGCAAGCGGCCAGGAGGCCGCTTCAAAAAGTAAGAGGGACAGCCCTGATTCAGAGCGAGCGCTCTGTCAGAGCATCTGGATCTGAATCAGGGCCAGAACCCACTACTAGTTACTGAAGTCATGAAATCATTATAGTGTAGAAGTCTGGGACAGCATCAACATTGATGCCAGTTTGTGCTGTAAATGCACAGTCAGATTGTAATACAGAGACCACTCTCAAATAGAGCCCACTACCAGTTACTGAACTCACTAAATCACTATAGTGTACAAGTCTGGGACAGCATAGACATTGACGCAAGTTTGCACTTTAAATGCACAGTCAGTTTGTAATAGAGAGACCTCTCTCTCAAACAGAGCCCACTAGCAGTTTCTGAAGTCATGAATTGACTTTAGTGTCCAAGTCTGGGACAGCACAGAGAGTGGCGCAAGTGTGAAAATTCTACTGCATTGTAATACAGACGACTGGGCATGTGCAGTTGTTAGGATCTGCAGTTAAGCAGATCATATTGCTTGGAGTTCCAGCCTTTGTTGCTACTGAGGTACTGCACTAATTTCTGCCTGTCTGTGTGCAATGTAAGGTGCACTAATTGATTCTCCTGTCTGGACACAGCCCATGTGCACAGTAGTATGCCATTAAAGGAGACTTGCTTTGATTGGACTCTGGACCTGATTCAGAGCCAGACGCTATTTGCGCTCGCTCATTCAGAAAAAGGGGCCAGCGATTTAAATTGAGCACTCGCTCTTTGCAGTCTGTTGATGCCTCTATGTCTGAGCGAGCGAACAAAACATGCACTCGCTATTTTGTAAAGACGCCCCCTGGCCTCTCACATCCTACGTCATCTCCGCTATTTATTAGATTAATCAAGTACATCGAAAGGCGTCTGAAGTACTTGCAGTGCTTGTGTTCGGATTTTCCTACTGCAATCATACGAACAGTTCAGGCTAAGAGACAACCAAGTGACGTGGCCGATGATGCTGCTTTGTTAATTATGCACACCCTTAAAACACCAGTTTTGACCGTTTGGCACGCCTGCATTCAGATCTCCACTCCCCCTTATCAAGCACCTTCCCCTATTACCACCCACAAATGCCTCATCCTGTCACTCAAATTATCAGGCACTCGCTATTTTGCGAATGCTCAATTTCTGACTGCACTGACAGGTTAGCGCTTGCGCATTATGACCCATACGCATGCGCAGATGTGCGAACATTGCTCTGAGCCAACGAGCGGCCGCTTACGAGTGGCTTTGAATCAGGCCCTCTGTCCCTGTTAAATTCCAGCCAGACCAGCACTCCATGCTGGTGGTAGAAGTATTTTCGTATTTCCGGTTCCTGTCTCCTGCATGTCAGTCAAGTTCCTGAATCTATCTAGCTGTGTTCGTGTGTGCCATTTATTCCATCCAGGCAGCTCCACCTGCATCTAATCCACATGTGTTGCTTGTACCATCTGTGAAGCATGGAGCGCTTCCTACCCCAGAAGCATCTGTCACTATCTGGTGGCTTGTGTCAACCCGGCAGCACCAGTCTTAGCTTAGTGTTCCAGGTGCGCAATCTAGTACACCGTCTCCAGTGTCATCCCGGCGGCACTGGTAGCTACTCTGCATTACCTAGCACACCCTCACCAGTTTCATCCTTGTGATGCTGGTAGCTGCTCTACATTCCAGGTGTGCAGCTTAGCACACCATCGCCAGTGTCATCATGGCGGTGCTGGTAACAGATCTGTGTTCCAGGAGAACAACTTAGCACACCATCGCCAGTGTCATCCCGGTGGTGCTGGTAGCAGCTCTGTGTTTCATGTGCGCAAAATAGCACACCATTGCCAGTGTCTTCCCGGCGGTGCTGGTAGCAACTCTGTGTTCCAGGTGTGCTATTATGCACACTGTTGCCAGTGTCATCCTGGCGGTGCTGGTAGTAGCTCTGTGTTCCAGGTGTGCAACTTATCACACCATCGCCAGTGTCATCCCGACAGCACTTGTAGCAGCTCTGTGTTCCAGGTGCGCTATTAAGCACACCATCACCAGTGCCATCCCAGCAGCACTGGAAGCAGCCCCACATTCTTGTTGGATACCTCACTTGAGACTCATCAGCCCAAAAGCTGCAACGGTCCTGGGGCCCCAGGTCACTATCAGCCCTCAAGGCTACTTCAACAGCCCAAAGATTGCTTCACACCATCTGTCCCTTGGCCACAACTATAAAGGTCACAATCAGCCTCCAAGCCTGCTCCAACAGCCCCAAGGCTGCTTCACATCACCAGTCCCTTGGCCATGACTATAAAGTTAAATGCCACAACCAGCCCTCAAGGCTGCTCCTACAGCCCACAGACTGATCTCATATTATATACTTGGCCACAACTAGTCAACTGGCAGCAGTCCTCTGACAACTCTTGTCTGATTAACCATTGAATCCATAACAGCAGTGCAATGATCTTCCATATGTCATGGCATAGCGCTACATGGCAAATGGCTTGGCTACACTGGCCATGCACCACAGATCCCATTGTAACCCCTCCACTCAGCATGCACCAGATATCCCATTGTAACCCCTTGGAGCTAACAGCCACCACAGTGCAGACATTGATGCAACTTTGCACTTTTTAAATGCACAATCAGTTTGTAATGCCTTACTTTTGAACAGCCCACTACTACAGTAGTTTCACTATAGTGTCCAGAGTCGACAGTGCCACATTTTTTTTTTCTTTTGCAGGGCTCAAACTCAGGACAATCATTGTTGCAAAGCAATCACCTAACCACTAGCCCACAAGCCAGCTTCAGTATATGAAGAACAGCACATACTGCAGCGGGCTCATCCTTGGGCACTCCACTAACCTGCTGCTGTTTTTAGTAATAAAAAAATTGTCTTCCTTTCCAGATATTATACAGTATTAGTACATACTGTATATACAGTACACAGTACCCCACCATTAGAGAATAATTCACCCCATCTCATTGAAAGCTGTGCATGCATCTCATTAATCTACAGTATCAGTTATACTGTGATAACAATTCGGGAGCAACTACACTACTATACAGTTATGTGCAATATGTGTACTGATTTGCATCCTGTTCTAAGAGCGTACTGTATGTACTGTATGTGATATTAAAAATATTGGTTGTGCGAACATCCAAATACTGTACTGTGAATGAATTTGATATCCATCCAATTTAACAGTATGGTATTCAGTACAAATTACAACAGTGAAGCAATCGCTACCCAGTGGTTAAGCACTGTATTACATGCCATAGCGTGTCCTTCGTTGAAGAATACCATGGTACACCACAAGTCCAGCCATCATGTAACATTCCATGGCATGACTCAGAGCCCCGAATGGCATGCCATGAACATCAAACCTGCTGGGCACATCTGTATATTGAGCATTTGTTCTAAGCGCAGTTAATTTTCTCTTTTTCTCTGTATGTCATTGGCTAGCAACCACAATTACTGCAGCTTGGAAAATCACAAAAAAATAAGAATAGAGATTTTTTATTGGGTCATTATAGTTTTTTATTGTTTAAAGTGCCAATGCTATATATTTTGATTTGTGTTTCTCATTCTTAGGTGAACTCTCTTTTGATTCAATTGAAAATTACCAATTTTTTAAATTTCTCTGCATGCACCAGAGCCGCAGTGTGCATGTGCTGCGATGGTGCTTTGGTTCTGATTTCACTGAGGTCTTACTCACAGTGTGAATGATGCTGCATCCACGTTATGGAGCGTTTAACAAAATGGGGGAATGTTAGTGACATTTTTGGGTCGTGCTGAAGCCAGCAACAACATGTTCCAATGCAAATTCACTTGCCTCAGTGGCTTAGTTGTGGTGTATATTCTAAGTACCCTTAGGTTTGCTCAGATGTCAAATGCTTTGAACAATGGTCCTGATGTTGAACCGATGCTGCATCTTCAGATGTATGCAGTGGGTTTGAGAAGCTGGTGGTGGGTGTCTCATTTCAAAAGATATAACCTGCATCGTTAACAGATCCCTCTTGCATCCACCTCTGAAGTAGGCCCTTAGATAAGTGAAGCTCACATCTGCCAAATCAGCAAAAATCTGCATTGCAAGCACTTAAATGCAGTGAAAGCCCCTATATTGTCTGTGTAATTTAATTGGTTAAAACTATATCTTACTATGAAATGCTCCTATGTTATCTTTTTAGAATCTCCTAGTGATGGTGTATATGCAAAAACTGTTAATCCAACTTGACTTTTGTTCTTTCTTTACTCTCTCTGGTCTGTACAGAGCACTACATTTTTGATTTAAATTACAATGTTATTTTTAGGTACCTTAGGAAAGTAACAACCATTATCTTGTAATTTAAGTTGGGTGTTTAAATTATCTTATAAAATTACATGGAATAAAGTGAGATCAGGTTTTAAAACCCTTTGTATAATTTATCTCATTGATATATAATTCTCACACTGGATTAGGTACTATCAGAACAGTAGCAGTTTTGGTTAAATTATCAGAGAATCAATAGCACTGTTTGATGAAAATAAGAGTCTTGTTTCTTTAAGTGTCTCTAGAGAGTATTAATGTTGCAAAGATTTTATAAATGGATTGCAGAGTTATGCACTAAACATGCTTTTGTCTGATGTGACTTTGCATATAACTAGATTAAATATTTAACATTATGCCTTCTCTAAAATAATTTTATGAGTAAACATTTTTTCTTCCTTTTGATTGTTTCTATTACTATTATTATTATATTATTTTTATTTTTTATTACATTTGCACTAACTTTTATGTAGTACTTTATATACCAATAAATGTTTGCAGTGTACAGATGGAGTTTGGCAAACATATTAACATACAAAAGAACAGACTGAGACAGTAGCTATTAAGTACTGTTCTCCCAAGTAACCTTCCATTTAAATGGAATGGAGAAAAAAAACAAAGCATTGGTAAATGCAATAAATGTGAAACGGTTGCTCTACAGAACTTAAGACACTATAGTTTCTTTTCTTCCAGTAGTAATAGTCATGTAAACTTTAATTATGCTTCCAGGATCTTAGTTGCAGTCAGTGGTGACCCAAGGAAGATTTAATGAGAAGTCTAAAAATGATTGACTTGTTTGTGAGGAAAGAGCTTTAATTTGTAAACATACCATATATAATATTACTATTTCACTTACTATTGGCTGTACACACTCTCTAGCATGGTGTTTCTAATCAGTTGGGGCCTATTTATCAAATTAAATCCCTAAATTAATGAAATCCCAGGTCATTCATGCTCAGAAGGTATAACAACTGGCTGTGGAGGTAGAAAGTTACTTATTGTTGCTGCCAGATAATATGGCCAAGGAGCTGAAGATCGCTCATGTGCCCTGACAATTGAATTTATTTTTTAAATTAAAGGTCTCAAAAATATTTTTGCTTTGATAGAATTTCTTGGAACTATATGATAAATTGAATAAACAAAAGTTTTCCTTTCCATAGAGTGCACCTGCTATTAACATATCAGATGCCCAATGTTACAATGATTACACTGACTAGTATGGATGCTTTTTCTTACCATTTCTTTCTAAATGGTGAAATGCAGAACACTAAAGTTAAAGGTAATTCTTGGCTTACTGAATATAAAAAAAGTACTGGTAGAGAGGTTATTTAATCATCTGTTACACATAGGACATAATTTATACTTCTAACAAAGACCCTCTGAACATTGACTAATTTATCTCCCAACTCGAAAATGTCATCAAAATTGGGCATATTTTTTAAGTTTCACAGTCATTATGAGGCCGATAGATGTAGTCAATAATAAGTAGGGAGCAACAAAAATGTGGTTTTATGGTCTGTAGTAAAATAAATATAATAATTCCATGTTTTCTACATATGTTCCAGAGATAAAAAAAGAAAACACTTGATAGAGCACTGGTCTAAATGAGACACTGGCATGAAAATGACTTTACAAACCTCCATGTGTGTGATCATATTTTTATTGTGATCATTGCACCATTTTCTCAAGCATACATAAAGTACATTTCTACATGTGCAACAAGTTGTGCAAACATACTGTAGGGGCCTTTACATTAGTATTTCTTAAAAAGCTCCAACAATAAACATTGCTTCTTGCTGCATGATGTGATGAATTCGAATGCATTTTTTTTATACAATAACAGATGTTGCTCTAAAAGGAGTTTGTCTGGCAAAGTCTAAAAAGAAAAGTGATTGCACATGAAATAACTTTACTTCTACTGCATTTTTAGACCCAGTAGTACTAATACACATGTAAAAACATCTGACCATACATGTGCAAGCTGTAATTGCAGGAGAGAGATCATATATCTGAGAAGAGTAGCGTTAATCTACATTAAATTAATTTATATTCAAATTAATTTTGTCTGAAAGGAACCACTGGGAAATTCATTTGAGTGCAAATTTTCACATTGAATGCAACATTAAGCTTGATGGTGGGATTATCTGCTTGGGGGCACCAGCCAAAATCTTGCCTAGGGCACCAAATTGGTTAGGGCTGGCTCTGATGAAGGTGATTGAAAAATGTCAGGTTTTTTAATACAAAGGTGTAAGTGGTAAACTGTAGTGCTGTATAAGAGCAAGTACTAAAGTTTTTTTTTTTAATTTGGAAGGGAATTCAGAGCCAAAAAGAGGGCAGTAGAAGGTGATTTGCATGAGGCATAAGACAACATAATTCTGGGTAGATGTAGGAGGGGAAAGAATTCAGAGCAATTATCCAACTAGTAGCAGTAATCAAAACAAGAGAATAGCATTTAATTAATACAAAATAAGGAAACACTTTGGGAGTAGTATATGAAAAAAGAGGGATGTAAAGAACATTTTATGCAGAGCATATATTTGTATTATTGAGCTATTTGCATACAGTATATATTGAAGCATTAAAATTATAAATTTTCAATGTACAGCTGCATATACATATTACATGGCATTTTGTGAATGTTTGGCCAGATATGAAAACTACATGCCAAAATAATGAATTGTTTCACATTTTCCTTTTTCAAAAACCTTATTTATATCTATTTAAGTTAAGACAATAATATATATTACAGGTCTGTCTAATTCTGTTGGCAAACATTTGTTTTGCTTTTAATGACATTGGTTTATCTGTGTATTTTCATTTGCTCACCTTTCAAAATGTTCCCACATGAAACGGAAACCATCCCAATGAATTAATGTAGTTACTTCTGTCCAGTTACAGTTGCCTGAAAATATATTTTTAAAACATGTTTTATTTAGCAATAAAACCAATTTAATTACATTGGCACAATAGAACATTATAAAAGTAAAGTGTGATACATTTGTGCACACAAATAATAGACCACAAATAACAGTATGTCCAAACTAATAAGTCATGAAGAGAGACATGAGAACCAATAATAATTTAACAGCAATGTACAACCCAGGTTCTCCCAATCCAGAGCTGCTATTAGGTCAAATACAGGACCCTCATTTTTATACCTTCATAACTCCACTCTATATCGTTAGCTGTAACAGTAAAAGCAAATAAGAATAATTAATAATAAATATACAAATAGACAGTATCAATAAGGGATTATTTACATATTGTATCAAAATGTCAGTTGGAAGCTAGTTTGGAGAGAATCCTTTATATGTGGTGATAATGTATGGATTATAGGAAGTCACTCATAAAATAATTTTTTTGCTAGGCCTTCTGTATTTGTATTAGTTTTAGTCTAGTCTATAGTAAACAGGAAAGAAAGTGTAGGTAGTTACATAGATATGCTTGGGATAGTTTTCAAAATTCATTGGGAAATAGATTTTATTGCAGCAGCAGCTATCTAAAGAAGCAAGGCCTTTATACTAAGGGAAAGTCTCCTTATTCCTTAATTTGGATATATAGTCCAAAACACTCAATTACACGTAGTGGTGACTGGCAATTTGAGAACTGTATAGTATGTTTAGACCTTGATTTAGAAATGTTTTAATTATAACATGACTATAACATTACTTCTGAGTGTTGATATTTATAAAATTGGGGCAGCAGTGTCAATAAGTGATATCTGGTCAGAAGAGGATCAAATGCCCATTTCTTTCTGATGCACCTTAGAGGTCTTTCACAATGTGGCTACTCTGTAGCTCTTCCCTGTAGAAGTATTTGACTTAAATAAACTTGTTCCACCATGACATTTAATTATCATGAAGTATCATTGCAACATCACTTATCTCTATACCAAGCCTCTCACATGCAACCAAATTTATCTTATAAGGGAAAACAAGTATTCCTATTAATTTACTATTCTATTCCATACATATCACAAATTGAAGAAATGGGAAAGGGAAATAGCAATGATATCTGCACAAGTATTTTAAAAATAATAATTAAAGAAAACTACCTTGACAATATAATTTGGAGCTATAATTACTATAGCCAATTATGGATGTGTGGTTTACTGTACTTTGGATACCCAAGTCTGTGTTAATACATCTTAAATAGCTCAGAGGGTTTAGATAAAGGCTATACATATAGGAGATCTTAATAGTTATTACAGAGAGAGAGTCAAATTTATAAGTATTTTGTGATCCATACCCAATATTCACTATTATTGCTAACACATGTGATCTGATTAATACTACATCACTCATATGCAGTACATATTTTCAATGAAAGAAAAATATACTTAAATAAAAAACATACAGTGGGAAAATGTGTATTAATTTTATGTAACAATTCTTACTGTATTCACTCTTTTTTATAGCCTTTAATGTTTTTAACAATATCTCACTGGCACTATGATTAAATGTATTGATTTGAAAAAGGGATTAATAAAAGATATATTTTATTATTTTTGTGTGTCACAACGTGGCAACTCTTTTTCCATTTGGTTGTAAACTATTTCATACGTATGTATGGTAAAACCTTCTTAATGATATAGACATTTTAGTATGACAAATAAAAAATCCAGACATTTTTCCACTTTGAAAAACTCTCATTATCTACTGTACTCATTTACTTGATCTTCAATCTTGCTAAATCCGAGACATAATGGGTTTATGTCAAAATTGCATCTCAGGTAGATGCACAATTTATTGTTTTTTAGAGATGCATCATGTTCACCACGGGGTAAATTTACTAAAGTTCAATTTGGGATTAATTTTTGTGAATCTCTTAAATCAACTGAAAATCCCTTAGCAAATCTCAAATTTACTAAGATTCTATTTTGCATTTGATTTTGTTTCATTTTAAGAATAGATTTGATGACAGAGCTTAGAGTAGGCTCCTGGAACACTGGAGGTATCAATTCTCCTGCTAAACATCATAAAATACTTCTATATCTTTCTAAATTACGCATTGACATTGCCTTCCTACAAGAAACCCATCTCACACCACAAGAAATGACCAAGGGTGGGCAATCCTTGCAGCTGCCCCCTTTAATTCAAAAGCTAGAGGGGTTGTGATTATATACAAAAAAACTTGGCAGTTGGCTGTATCTTCTACCAACTCAGACCCAGAGGGTCACTATGTAATTGTTTCCATTTCCCTTTCTAATAATAAATTTACATTATGTAATATTTACGCTCCAAATCACTATTCTAGGGCTTTTATTCAAAAATTACTAGCCAAATTGACTCCATATTCCCATACATCCTTAATCATGTGCGGTGATTTTAATTTAGTCTACTCTTCATTCCTTGATAAATCTACCTCAAATGCCCGCTACACATCTTAGGAATACCCTTTCTCGCCAAACAGTTCTTGTTGGTAGATGCGTGGAGAGCACTCCACCCTACAGAAAGGGAATTTTCCTGTTTATCTGCAGCCCATCATACTTTTTCAAGGATCGATTACATATTAATGTCATCCCCTTTGCTCCCCAGGGTTGGTGTGTCTGATATGGAACCTATAGCCCTGTCAGATCATGCTCTAGTATGGATCACTCTGCATATACCTACAGACAGTAGCTCGACTCGCCAATGGAGATTCCCTACTTACCTATCCAACTCTCTCACATTTTGTAATCAATTGGAAGTGGCATGTGAGGATTACAAAATTAACAATGACTCACACGCTACATCTGATCCTTCCCTTTTTTAGCAGGCTGCAAAAGCGGTAATGAGAGGATTTATTTCATATGTTTCCTCCCATCATAAACAACAAGCAGAAAATTACAAATAGAACTTTCGGTCTCCTTCCAAAAGTATAAACAAACCCCTTCTCTTTCAAATGAACAGAAATGCCTTACTGCAAAGACTCATTTTGAAGAGCACCTAAGTATTATGGGTGATAGGCTGGTATTTTCAGTTAATTACCATTTCCATAAATTTGGTAACAAAACTGGTAGTCTTTTATCCAATATTTTAAACAGTGATAGATCCCCTATGGTAGTACATCCTCTCAGAAACTCAAATGGTATACTAATGATGTCTAATTCTCAGATAATGGATATAATGCATTCATTTTATGAATCTTTATACTCCTTCCCATTACCTGAACAAGCCCCCTCAGACTCAAACCCTCCTTTAGATATGGTTAACTGGAGTTCACTCCCTTACCCACAAATCCCTCCAACTTAATATCTTCATTAACGAACCCTATTTCTATGACAGAGGTTACTAATGCAATAAAACATCTTAAACCGACAAAGGTACTGGGACCAGATGAACTTAGTGGGGAATTTTATAAGCTGTTAGGTCCAAAAATATCTGATGTCCTGACTTCCTTCTTTAACCATATAATATCACAAAACTCTATCCCCACCCATTTTAATTCCGCTACAATTAAGGTCTTTCCAAAATCGGGAAGAGATTTAGCATCCCCGGGCTCTTATAGACCGATATCCTTGCTGAATCAAGATTACAAAATCCTAACAAAAATTCTAGCTGGTCATGTTAAATTCACAGTCTTGAATCTCATGCAATGGATTCTTATCCCCCCTTTTGCTATTCATACAGGAACTAGACAGGGATGCCCCCTGTCACCCTTACTATTTGCCATCACCATTGAACCCCTGCAATTATCACCCTTGGTTCATGATTTAGAGGTTGGTTCTGTGACCCTAAAGTTGTCCCTTTTTGCTGATGACATGATCCTTTTCATATCAAAACCAGATATATCAATTCCGCCTGTTCTAAATATCATGTCATCTTTTGGCTTGTTTTTGGGATACAGAATCAATCTAGACAAATTAGAAGTCAGGTACTTACCAAATTCTTCGTCCCTCAACATAAGAGATTCTATTTTATCTACATTTAAACCTCCCGCTAACTAAATTAAATATCTAGGAATTTGTATCCCTTCCGATATTTGACGACTTTCTAAAGTCAATTTCCAGCCATTAATAAATAAGATAAACACACTATTAATTTCTTGGAGACTCCTGCCTCTGTCCTTACTGGGTCGTGTAGCAGCTCTTAAGAGTGTGGTGTTTCCTAAAATATTCTATATTATACAAATGGTGCCGGTTGCACTCTTTACATCAGATATTAAACACCTTCACTCTCTCGCCCAGAGTGCCTACCAAAAAATTACCAACGCAATAGCGGAGGCATGAGTATCACAGACCTTACCTCTTACTCCTTAGCAATTTTCTTTTGGTACATTCTGGATTGGCTAATGGAAACCTCTCACTACTCAGAACACAAGTTAGATTCTGCTTTGTTCGCCCCTTACTCCCCCGGAGCTTTGTTACACACTAAAGCATCTGATATTCCGTCTCATCTCTTTTCAAATATATGTTTTCAAGATACCTACCTTTCTTGGCTTAAGATAAATAAAAAAATGGGACGGGACCATCATGTTATACCTTTCATTCCTATATGGGTGAAGCCGACATTCCCTCCATCCCTATCCAACACTCAATTTTCACAGTAGAGAGAAAAGGGAATACGGATAACGGCAACAGTTTTTGACCCTGGAGGCTCTATTATGTAGTTCTTGATCTTACAAAATAGTTACCAACTGCCTAACCATCAGTTATACATGTTTCTACAAGTACGTCACTATATAACTTCACTACCCTCGGCAATGCCCTCTACATCTCAATCTGACCCATTTATCCCTCTCTTCTACTTTCCATTTAAAACATACATATTCTGATTTAGTCAGCAGCCCTTCTGAATCATATAAACAGCAGTTATTTAATTCATGGAAACAAGATATACATACTCTTGATTCAGCTGATTCAATTTTCTTGAGATATAGCTCTTCTCTTAAAATATTACAATCTTCTTATTTACAAGAGGTACATATACACACTACTTATCGAATGTATATTGCTCCAGCATGTCGGCATATGATTTCATCAGAATCAGGTTGTTGCTCCAAATGTCATGTCTCCACAGCCAAATTTCTACACTGCTTTTGGGAATGTGGCAACATTTAAAAAAAATTGGTATAAGCTATTATCATATTTAAATAAAACATTCTCTCTTTCTCTAGTTCCAGACAAGTTGGATAGTCTTTTAGCTAACTTCTCTGGTTGGGACCTAGGGGGCGGAGAAGGTAGCTAATTCCCTTACTTACACTTTTCGTTACTGTCGCCAAAAAAATTATTTTAATCCATTGGGTTTCAAACTCATCACCCTCTCTAACAGAAGTACATCAGAAAATGCTCCAGCTGCTGTATTTCGATAGAAGATCTACGATCTCTGACATTCATTCTGGAATAAAACGATTCCACCAGAAATGGGGTATTTATATAGATTGTTTGGAGGAATCATCTCAGCCCAAAATATACAAACTCTATGAATCAACAATCTGGTATTTATTGAGGAACTTGCAGTGAGTTAATTGGTTGACTAAGTCACCCAGTATATTTGCTCTCCCTTCCTGTATTCTCCCTTGTTAGGGTGATAATCACAATATTAATTTAGACTCAAATTTATTTGAGGTGTTGAGATAATCCAGTGTTCCAGGTTAGATAATTGGTTATTATTGTAATTGCTTTGACCCTCAGTCACGTATAACAAGTCCTAGTCCTTACATCCAATATATTTGTTCACTCCTCTACAGCTCTTCTCTTGTGCTCGCCTAATGTATCGCACCTTCCCTTGTCTTGTTAAGTCTCAGTCCATCTTGTTTTGTCTATGTTTTATGTGTGTTTCATTACTCCTCCTTTACTATTTCTTTTTTCTTTTTTTCTATTCAAACAAGATTCATCTTTCTCCTTAGTCATTTATTGATTTGCTGAATCTGATGGGTTAGGTTAAGGGATTATGACAGAATATTCTATATTTTGTTCCTCTATTCTATGTTAATTTTTTATTAAGATATCAGACCATTATTATACTCTGGTATAACTTACATGCAGTTGATAGATATTTTTAGTTCGTATTTAATAGTCGTCACTAATTCTTTGTTATTATAGAGAAGAGGTTTTAGTCTCAATTATATCTAATATTTAATACAAGATTTATTGGTATTCTCTGTTCTGTAATCTGCCTCTATAGATATCATTATATCACTGTTTGATTTATGGAACAAGATTTCTGTCTATTGTATACTCTGAAAAACATAATAAAATGTATTTGAAGAAAAGATTTGATGTTCAATTTTGCATGTTCATGTACAAATCGAACAACAAATCCCACTTCAAATCGAACTTCAAATCCAAAAATGAATAGACCTGCTTCATGATTTAATGATTAGCATGAGCAGGTCTGATTGACACAGATGCATGCATACATCAGTGATCTGCATGCATGTATCTTAGTGTAAAAAGCTTAGTAAGTGTTAATTTAAAAAAAAATTGACATGTGGTCCCCCTCTAAAAGCACAACCAGTCCTACACTTTTCATAGCCAGTCCTGGTTGTGTAAATACAGGTGGAAAAATGTGTAGGGTTCCCCTGCATTTAGTGCAACCAGCACCAGGCTCTGAGCCAGTCCTGGTTTTGCATATACAGGGGAAAAATGCATCGGGTTCCCATGTAATTTCCATAACCACCACCTGGCGGAGGTTCACCTCTAAGAAAACTGCCATGGCTAAAGCCATCATTCAGGAGGTACCATGTTTTCTGGACAGTACTGAGATTGTAGGTTGGGACTCATATTTTTATTTTTAGAAGACCAATGATGCCTACATGGAGAAGAAGAGGACCAGTCCACGTATTGTAGGTTAGTATGTGTGAGTTTGTATACGTGTAATAAATTTATACTGTCATGGTGTGTGTTGTCTTTATATTAACATTAAGTTACAGGTGAACTGGAGGTACCAGTGGGGCCTTAATGCCCTGCATTATGGTACTTGTGGTTCTCCAAATACCAGCATATGAGGGATGCTTGCTGGGACCTGAAATTCTACTGTTAAAGATACTGTTTACACTTATATTTTTACACACTATTTACACAAGTAACCTGGAACCCAACACCCAGGACTGGTACCCTGGAGAGGGGGACCCATTTATTGGTGGGTTTCCCAACTCCCCAGGGATCCTAGGCCTGTAATGACTAGTGGCTAGGGGTAATGCTTTGGCTGGTGGACCTGGTGATAGGGTTTCACTGGCTGTGGCATTACCCCCCACTAGAAATAGCCAGGTTCTGGTTATGGATATTAAAGGGGTAACCTATGCATTTTTCCCCCTGTACTTCCAAAACCAGGACTGGCTCAGAGCCTGGTGCTGGTTGCAATAAATACAGGGGAACCCTATGCATTTTTCCCCTGTAATTACACAACCAGGACTGGCTATGAAAAAGTCAGGGGCTGGTTGTGCTTTTAGAGGGGACCTCACATAATTTTTTTTTTAAATTACTACTTAACAAAATTTTTACACTAAGTTATATGCATACCTCTCACTGATGTATGCATCCATCTGGTGAAATTGGAAATAGAGAGGCAGATACTGGGATGATTAAAATCTATAACCTTAGTAGTTAAGTTATGAATGACTTCGAGAAAATGGTACTATCGAAGGGCCTTAAATTCTCCCCTTCTAATAATATAAATTTTATTTATTTGTTTATTGATTTGCAAAAGTTTGTTCGTAAGCTATCACTCAAAAAGTTTTTGGAGATGAGAGTAATAATGAAGAAATATCGACAGATAAATTTAAGAAGAAATCACTTTTTAATCCCTCATTTGCCAAGGGATGTTTTGTAGAGGCGTTCTATAAGAGCATACTGAAGGATATAGAACAGGTAAAAATTTATCCCAAATATAAGAAGTATAGAATTAACCTTACAGTTGAAGAAATATCTGCGTTAAAATCTTTACAGGATAATCATGAGATTATTATCAAGCAGACAGATAAAGGGGGGGAGTGATTATCTCAATGAAGGATATAGGCATCTTAATGATGATATTACATACAAAAAGCTTAAAAGTGATCCTTCTGTAAGTGTACTTACAAAGCTTAAAACTTTGCTTCATCAGTATTTGAACTTAGGAACATTTTCTAAAGAAGTATCGGAATTTTTAATTAATGAGGAATTCTCAGTTCCGGTACTATACTTAATCCAAAGATTCATAAAAATCTAAATGCTCCACCAGGATGCCCAATAGTGGCTGGAACCAATGCTATTACAGCTAACTTATCTGCATATATAGATCATTATTTGCAACCCTTAGTATCTAAAGAGAAGTCACATCTTAAAGAACTAAAGATATTTTGAATAAATTAGAAACTGTCAAATGGGAAGAGAATATGTTCTTTATTACTGCAGATGTATCTTCGCTCTATACCATAATTTCACATCTTGATGGTATAGAAGCAGTTAGAAATACTTTAGAAAGGACAGATTTGGACAAGGGGGTTATGTGAATTCCTTGTCAATGGGATTACATTTATTCTCAGTAATAATTACTTTAATTTTAATGGTCAATTCTATATGCAAAATGTGGGCACGGCTATGGGCACCAGGTTTGCGCCCAGCTATGCCAATCTCTTCATGTCAAGGTGGGAGGAGTTACATGTTTGGAGGGGACATGGCTGGAGCGCGAACCTGGTGCATTGGTGGCATTATATAGATGATATTCTCTCTATTTGGAAGGGCAAAAGATCAGCCCTTGAGAGTTTTTGTGAGTATCTCAATTCTAATATTTTGAATATCCAACTTTGTTATCATATTAGTGATGTTGCTGTGAATTTTTTGGATTTAATGATTGAGATTAAAAATGGACATCTGACCACATATAACTTCAGCAAACCCACAGATTCAAACACATATATAGAGAGGTCCAGTAATCATCTGCCCCAATGGTTAGATGGAGTACCAAAGGGCCAACTTATGAGGTTACGCCATAATTGCTCTGATAAAGAAACTTTCCATAAACAAGCTAGTGAAATGACTGGCAAATTTATTCAAAAAGGTTATAAGGCGAATATTTTACATCAGACGATGAAAGAGGTTGCAGTCATGGATAGGGGATCCCTTTTAGAAGATAGGAAAAAGGAACGGGTAAAGAACAAGTTTACCATGTCCTTCTGAACCACTTTCAATAGGCAATACAAAAATATAGAAAGTATTATTAAAAAGAACTGGAATATTCTCTTAAAGGATGAAACCCTCGGGAAAATTCTCACTAATAAACCTAAATTCATTTATAGACGAGCACCGACTATTAAGGATACTTTAGTATCTAGTGCTTTACCTATGGATGGTAAAAGGTTTCTCGTGAGGAATAAGGGTTTTTATTGATGTGGTGACTGTAAGCTGTGTAAAGCTTGCACCAGTGGTTTATCAAAAATCACAGAATTTAAAACACAAGGCAGAAATCATAAAATCACTGATATTATTACGTGTCATACACGTTATGCCATATACGCTATTGAGTGTTCGTGTAATTTAGTTTATGTAGGTAAAACCAAAATGGCATTAAAAACGCGATGGGCAGAACATGTAAGAAATATTGCAAAAGGTTTGGAAAATCATCCTCTTTTGGCTCATTTTAAAAGCCAACATAATAGTTCACCCAAGAGTATTCAATGTTTCTGTGGTATCTCCATTATTAAGGAGAACTGGAGATTAAACAATAGAGATTTACATTTTGCCCAAACAGAAATGAGATGTATATATAATTTGAATATTTTGAAGCCTGCAGGTTTGAATCATGATTTTGAAGTTAAATGGTTTCTTTGATTATGTTTTTTATGGAATTTTTTTTGTATATTCAATTTTTTATTTGTTGATGAATATTTTGAATATTTATATATTTTTTTATATATATATATATATATTTATGTTTATCTTTTCTTTTATATGTTTGTATATTTAATATCCATTTTTTATGTTAATGAATTACTTTTAATCATGATAATATGTTCCGATTATACATATTCATTATCCATTATGTAAATGAGGTTCGGATATTCCACTGATATTTGCATTTATATTACTATGGTTACCATATAGCACCTATATAGATGCTGGTCTGATCACATATTTTCTATTATTATGTGTTTTTTATTATGAGTTTTCAATAAATCTTTATTTAGCAGCTTTTCAGATGGACAATATAGTCCGATCACATGACTGAGACAATCCTTCAGCATCTTAATAGACGCTGGTCTGATCACATGCTTTCTTGTCACATGATGTCAACAAACTTTATTGAGCAGGTTTGGTGGACAGTTGAGTCCAATCACGAGTTTATGGAGGGACTTGCATCGTAAGGTGAACGCTTTTAGTTTCCGCATAATAGTACTGCGGGACTTATGTCCGGGTATTTTAGTAAATTGTCTTGTAGGGTGTTTAAAGTTCTTTAATTAAACAGCTCACTTCTGGATTTAAACTTCTGGTTCACGGGTTTATAAGCCTGTGCATTTTACTTCTCACTCCACTTTGAAAAAGAAACCCAATGGTGTCGAAACATGTCAGGAGGAGTGATATTGGAGGTCTACCTGGTACCTGATTTATGACTGGATTTTGGCTTACACTTGTGGCAGTGGAATACCCAGGTCCCATCGCTGTCTATTGTGTCTATCCATTGTGCCTGTTTATACCATCTATCTGGTACGGAGGTTTTACCCCCATTTTTACTACTGTTTGTTTATTAAATGTAGTTTTAAAATACTACACCATGTGAAGCATCTTGCTGTCTGTTTCATTATTTTATTGATGTGATGGTTAAAGAAACCTTGATGGGATTTATACTTAACCTCTATAGGTATTATTTATGTGAGCATTTTCTATAAATAGGAGGGCACGTTACATTGGTGGTCCAGTAATTTATTCAACACAGATGGATTTAAAAAGGACATTCATATTTAACCTACTCCCTTTGACGATTACATAAATTGACCTTCTTTTCTAATATATTGCCATCTGTTTATTTCATATGTGCTTGGTTGGAGTATTCTAATTGAGAAGATTCTATTACTGCTGATTCCTCTACAGATGGAATAATCTACTGGATTGAATATTTGGCGCAAGGACTTTTTTGTCATATTATTGTTTTTATGCATCCATCTATGTCCAGTGGCATTACTTCATCCCACGTGCCTGGAGGCAAGATAAATGTTGGTGCCCCCCTAATTAAAATTTACCACCCCCCAACACCTGTGCCAGCCCCAGCTGCTGCCATCCCCTATGCAGCTCCTCTTATACAGTGCCCACAGTAGTGGTCCCCCTATGCACTGCTTCCAGTAGTGGTCCCCCTATGCAGTACCTCCAGTAGTGGACCCCCTATGCAGTGCCCCCAGTAGTGCCCCTTATACAGTGCCCCCAGTAGTCATCCCCCTATGCAGTGTCCCATATACAGTGCCCTCAGTAGTGGTCCCCCTACACAGTTCCCCCAATAGTGGTCCCCTATGCAGTGCTTCCAGTAGTGGTCTCCCTATGCAGTGCCCCCAGTAGTAATAATTCCACCTGTAGTAATGCCCCTGGTAATAATGCCCCTAAAAGTAATGTTCCCTGTAGTAGTGCCCCAGCAGTAATGAACCTGTAGTGCCCCCCAGTAGTAATGCTCCCTGCAGTACCCCAGTAGTAATGCCCCTTGAACTGTCTCCAGTAGGGCCCCCATTTGTAGTGCTCTCAATAGTGCCCCCAGTAGTAAGGCCCCTGTAGGGCCCCCATATGATGCCCCAGTAGTAAGGCCACTGTAGTGCCCTCAGTAGAAAGGTCCCTGTAATTCCCCCTGTAGTGCCCCCAGGAGTAAGCCACAACACCCACATGTGCACACACACACGCAACACTTAACTTAAACCCTGTTCCAGTGCCTGCTTCCATCCATCCCCGGCACCTGCTCCTCAGAACTATAAGAGTGATGTCATAGTGCACTTCAGGACTTGGAAGCCGGAGCTCAGGAGTGAGCTCCGTCCTCGAGCTGCTGCTGGTGCTGGGGGGGGGGGGAGCGGAGAGAAGGAGCACCAATCAGCAGCAATCCTTCTCTATGCAGCTCCTCCTCAGCAGTGCCCAGAACGGCCGGGTGACAATTGAGCCAGGTGCCACATTCAGGGCTGGCACCCAGTGGAAAATTACTCCATTGTCTTCGGCAGTTCCACCACTGTCTGTGTCAAATGGATCTGCTCATGCTAAAATTGAAAGCATGAAGCACTTCTACTCATTTTGGGATTTGAAATTCAATTCGGAGTTCATTTTACTTTCGATTTGCAAATCGAATGTTAGTAAATGAAGGGTGCCTATATTATTCTATGGGAAAATATCGATGTTTTGCAGAAATTTGATTTTAAATTAAATAAATTTTTCTGTTTCGATTTGACATTTGATTTGAGCTTTAGTAAATCTCCTCTAAGAAAATGGAACTAAAATCGACCCAAAAACGAACGGAAAATTTATAAGTATCCAAAATCAAACTTTAGTAAATAAACCCCGAGGAATAACTTGTTTTTTATTTCTATTCCATTCAAACAATTTGTATAAGATATTTTCAGGATAGACAGGGATTTCTTATAGTGCAATACTTGAGTTTCTATTTTATTAATATATAAGCACTCAAAAAGGAAAATGAGTCAAATACCAACACCAACAAGCAAAATTTAGTAATAGGTGGAAGTAAATGACAAGACACACAGTCTATATCATTGGCCTTTGAAGTATTGAGATGAAATAGTTAAAGGGTTTTCTGTAACTGAGCAAAATTTTAGTAATGGAAATAATAGCATTTCATTTTACAGAGTCAGAATCAATATAAGATTTTAATTTATGTTGTATACCTTGACTTATAAGACCTCCAGCACCAAGCATTATTTTCCTAACAAGGCCATTCCAGACAATTTAAGAGATGTGTTAATACATAATGAATGTTTACTTCTACTCACCTCCCCAAATACACACACACTTCACCGCAACTATTAAGATTAGCAAACATGACCTAGGAGAGTACATCTATTATAGCATGCTTGAGAGACATCTATTATAGCATCCTTGCTGAATGTTGTTCATGATGGTGCTATTTTAATGACAGGCTTAGCTGCATTGACGTGGCATTGAATACCTCCAGTTTTGCTTGGCTTTGCTCATACAGTATGTTTCTGTTATCTCAAGAATGCTATATTTTACTTCAAATATACAGATCTTTGCTTATTTCTTAATTCACTATTCCTAATGATTTATCTAAACATTAGAAAGTTAACAGTTTGTCAATAAAAAAAAAAGATTTTCTCCCTGTTATGGATAGAAGTGATATGTTGTGATTTAATGAGACCATTGTATTACATAAAAATGGTACATTATGGAATTAAGGGTGAGATATATGAACATTTGATAATGGTTTTAATGGTTACTGTGCTTGATATGTGCAGAAGTTATTGCTTCACTGCATGTGTCAAATCGGAAATGTCAAGAATGTTATTATTGGCACCACTATACCTAGATAGGGCTCCAATCAGGCATCGCTAGGTATGAAGGTCAGTGGCACTGACCATTCCATCTTCTGGTTTCGTGGCTTTTGCATGCTACTGGTGTTGTTAGTGCATGACCCTGGCTGTCAGAATATGCAACCAGGGCTTGTGAACACAAATATTAAGAAAGATTTTTTCTTCAATGGTGTTACAGTTACTCCTTTGGGTGATGCTGGGTAGGTGAGACTGGCAGATGCACTGTTTTACTTCATGCACCAGTCAACATCACCAATAGAAGAACATCACGAATAACAAATGACATGAGTTAACACTCTCCTTCTTTGAAAAATGCAATTTAGATACATTTCATCACTATTTGGCATAATGGGAGAAGCATTTTAAGAACTGTAATGGGGCAGATATTGTATTTCACTCTAAGTTTGATTAACTTTTTGCAGATTGTGCACCAATTGCATCCAACTCTACTTATTAAGAAATTAAGCTTTCATATTTGCCATGTATTTCTATGTTGATACTATATTTACTAAAGTGAGAGTTTGTAGAAGTGGAGATGTTGCCCATAACAACCAATCAGATTCTACATAACATTTAACTAGCATATTCTAGAAAATTATATCTATAATCTGATTGGTTGCTGTGGGCAACATCTCCTCTCAGGGTCATTTCTAAAGAGGAGGGAGTCTGTGTGCACTCTCTGTCCAGACCCCCTCCTCTCTCTGCGGCAGCAGATGCACTCAGCACCATAGCACTTGTAAACTCTGGGCACTAGAGTGTGCCCGGAGTCTACAGCTCATGCGCTGGTCACACTAGGGTTATTTCCCTAGTGTGCGGAAGCCATTTTCAGGTGTTTTCACTGGTGAGCAGGCCGGTGTGGGACTTCGGAGGGGTGAGTTATTAAAACATATCAGTGAAGGGTGTGCAGTGTGGGCCCCCCTGGACCAAGGGGCTCGTGTGCACTGTACACCATGCACTCAGTATAAATATGCCCCACTTCTATAAGCTCTCACTTTTGTAAATATACCCCTATATGTGTTAGGCAAATCTATTCAGTCTTGTGTTTCTAATCACATTCACATTCCACTTCTTGCATGATAGTATACTGTTTTATTTGTTGTTGTTTATTTAACAAATGTTCCAAAGCTAATTAAATGGTGCTGCATTTGTTATATGATGCAGAGATATATACTGTAAAAGGCACAAAATGACATGCATCCACTTTAAAAAATGACATGCATACACTGTACTGTGCATGCACAAAGCATAATAATACACCAAAGAATGGTACTAATACAGTACTGCATATGTAGAAAAAAGAATAAATTATCACTTATTAAAGTGAATTATCACTTAGTTGAATAACAGCAACAACAAACCAAAAGCCTGTGTTAGCTCTTAAAAATCCTCCAAAAAAGCCACTTTACAATACCGGGATTTTTTACCGGAACATTACCTGCATACTGCTATCATACTTTTCAATCTGGCATGGGAGGCCAGTTAATCACTGCCTACGGCCACTACCGATTGTTCACAGCCCTAAGAAGTGGTTAACATGGTCAGCCAGGATACGGCTACAGGCCGGAAAGAGGCAAGCAGCCCCTACCACACTACCATATCATTATGGATGAGTCTGTACAGTTCCTGCAGGTGGGACACCACTCTGTGCTGGGAGAAGATAGGTGAGCTGTAATTATACTATTATGGAGTGTGGATGAGGCACAAGTGGCTATACAATGGCTGAGTTTTACCTGGTGTCTATATATGCGGTGAGAAATAATACCTAGCATCATTGGTTCAGCTACCAATCTAAATAAATATATTGACTGAAATGCCAATATTATCAGCTATATTCATTTTGGATTGTTTTCAATATATCAGTTTGCACATTTTATATTCAGTATTGTTTCAAAAGACATAGAAACATTTTGGAGAGGCTTATTAGCACTTGGTGTGTTCCATTGACAGTATTTATATTTAATAACATATTTTGCAAACAATGGAGGATGGCACACAGGTTCTCAGTACTCCAAAGAAACAACAAACTACAGGGGTGAAGTCAACATTTCAGAGCTCAATGCTCTTTTATCCAAACTGTGATAACATATTTTGATATTTTATTACCAAAGTAGTAGACATGTTTGTATATTATTGGTGTTCAACATATGTATGATGACATATGTATTATACTCAACTTTTAGATACATAAAATCATTCTGTACTAAGGAAAGTATCCTGTTATTATTTCTGCCATACCAAGTTGTTGTTGTTTTTAGTAGATTTTTTGTACCTATTAACATACTAGCACAACACCCACCTAGTTGTATTGCAAAGCATAATACTGCAGTCTACACTTTGATAACTGGCATAGCACATAAGTTGCATGTAGATTAATTACATTTGTTCAGTGATTGTTTTTCTCATTTACTCCATACTACTTTGTAGAGTGCAATGTATATGCATCCAATAATAGCTTGCAAACATCATGATGGGCATGGTGATGTGCTTTATACACCCATGTGTGTGTGTGATAACATCACACTCATGTATCTGTGGAAGTGCATGAGGGTAATGTGGCACTATAAATTAAATTTTTCTGCAAGTCTACTCTACCTCTATCCTCCACACTTCCCCATATCTCCTTCTCCTTCTTCTTCACAATGGCAATAGGGATACTAAGTACAGTACATAGCACTGACACTTTCTACCAGGGGACAACTACAGAATTGGAATTAATGGCTAACAGGGGACACTATAACAGTAAACAAGTAGTACCACACATGGCCTATAAATAGCAGCCTGTAACAAAAAAACAATGTTTTACCAATGCTTATAAACTGTGTAGATTATACTGTTGCACTATACATATTGTGGCAGTATCACCAGAGATAGCACTGTTGAGCTGCAGATTCTGTGTTGGGCAGGAGAGATCCACCCACACAGGGAAGAAATACTGAGTATGGCCACACCTAAGAGTTGCCTTTTGGAAAGAGCTCAGGTGAGGTCTAACAAGGCAGAACTACAGTAGGGCTGCATGTGAAATCAGTCCAGGGAGGACTGCAGCTACATAGCCCAGTGTGCCTGAAGGCCAATGGGGCCAGGAGGCCTGAGTCCAGACCTGCAGGAGGCAGGGAAACTATAAAGACTATATACATTGATGCAGCTGGTCTGCAGGTTGGGGAGGCCATAGCCAATACCAGGAGGGAAGGCCACCAAGAAAGACTGTGTATGTTACTCTGCTGGAAGGCAAGGCAAGTACTGAT
Organism: Taudactylus pleione; assembly: GCA_031769625.1. NCBI lineage: Eukaryota > Metazoa > Chordata > Amphibia > Anura > Myobatrachidae > Taudactylus > Taudactylus pleione. Next base: position 8,426,990 of record JAUIMM010000005.1, read on the forward strand.
GTGAATGATTATTTTTTTGTAAATGCTTCCATTCCTCCCTCTTAACTTGGCTTTGGAATCAAAAACTTTAATAAAATTTACTATGAATCAACCCTTCCTTTCTCTGCTTTCAACTACATACATACTCAATCTCCACCAGGCTTCTTGATTAATAGAAACATTTGTTTCCAGATGTGCCATTTGGAAGTTGAACTGCCACAACCACTGAAATTTTCTATATGTGGTTGTTGAATGCCAAAAATATCCAGAACTTTTTATGGCCACAGACAGCATCTCTATATTCTATATTCTTCTTAACAAAGAATAAACCAGTTACTGTGGGTGATTTAGACTCCTTAATGAACCTGCACTCAATGTTTTCCTAGATGTATTCTGAAACTGCCTGGGGCTCAGAAAGTAAGAGGGGAACTGGGGAAGGGAGCTGGAATCATCTTAGCAGCCTTTTTACAGAATACGTCCCCGAAGGACTCATACAGAACTGGAAGAGAGTCCTCTGGAAAAACCACCAAACTCCCAATGACACAGTGTGGAGGTTTTTTAAACAGCAAACAAGTCTGATGACACTGAGATCCCCATGACAAGATTTGAGGTTCACTATAATCTAAAGTGGGAGGATGCTTATGATGCCATGGAAGATCCAGGATAATCAGACTCTCGGCTGATGGAAGTATAATATAAGATAAACTCCTTGTAGAGAGCACCAACTTGCATGGTAACTTCTGAAGTCCTGGATTTGATAGTAGCAGTAGGAAACTTATTTCCATCCCTTTTGATAATGCAGAGTGAAAATAGTAAAGGCACACTAGAAATTCCCAATTTCTCAACTTTCTTCGCTGTGAAGAAGTTACCATCGGCACCCGAGTCTAAAAATGTTTATGAATTTTAGACGGTATCTCCAGAGGCAGAGTCACATCAGTAGTAAACTAGGATGAAGCATTTTCTTTTGGGGTGTGCTGAAATGTACCTAATCTGACCACCCATTGATCATTTAGACCTTCTAGTTTTCTGGGTGATTGGAACAGTCAGTAAGAAGGTGACCTGGTTTGCAACAGTACAGACACAGTTTGCTCTTGAACCTCCTTTCTCTCTCTCTGTGGAAGGAAGATGTAACTTCTCAATCTTTATGAGCTCTTCAGGAGCCATGAAATGAGAAGCAAGCTTAAAACTGAAGCACCATGACTGTTCTCTCTCGTGATTTCCCTATGACAAAAGTCTACATGGATGCATAAAAAATACATCTAGAGACATTGGTAGATCTTTGAATGCCAGCACATCTTTAATTTTCTCAAAAAGCCCATACAAAAATGCAACTACCAGGGATTCATTATTCCACCCTAACTCAGAAGCAAGGGTTTTAAACTACACTACATATTGGATTGATTGCCTTGTCTCAATTTCAGGATACTTTCTGCTGCAGAAGACACTTGACCGGTTTCATCAAAAAACTTCCTGAAGACTTCCAGAAACTTTGCACTGTCATTAACAGGTGGATCATTTATCTCCCACAGTGCGGAAGCCCAACCTAGGGCCTGTCCAGACAGCAGGGAGATGACATAAGCCACCATAGTCCTCTCAGAAAAGAAATTTGTAGCTTGGGCCGCAAATTGGATAGAACAATGATTTGGGAATCCCCGGCAACCATTGTGATCCCTGTCAAATTTTGAAGAATTCAGAATCCATAGAGCTATGGAAGCTGTTGTAGCTGGAACAGACACCACATGAGATGGAGCTAAGTATACCAGAGGCAACTGGTTGGTACTGATTTTCTGCATCAGTGTCTGTAGGCACTGCATGATATGGGCCTGATCATGCTCTTGCTTCTCCACTCTGATGAAAAGCTTTCTCATCTACCTGCTCTAATTTAGTTTGTGACAAGCACAAATTTGCATTGGTTTACCATGCCTGGCTCCATATTTGCAATGGGTCTTCATAGAAATATTTAACAAATCCAGCAACTCCATTGGCAAAGGATTACCAGCATCATCCATGTTGGCCAGAGTGTTCTGTCACAAACTCAGTTGCGGATAGTGGATGCTAGCCTGTACTTTGGGATTGGTGAGACCCAGTACTGAGGCGTGGAGTCTAATATGCCAATGGTATTCACCTGGGATACCCACAAGGAGTTTGGACTTAGTGGCCGTCAGACTTGGTTCCTTAGTACAGGTGCTGGTGAACTCTGGATTGAAGCAGAGAATGATGAAGATGCACAAATGTAGTCAACAAGAAGTGTCAGATAAAATTGACAAGATCATACCAAGGATCAAACAAGCAATAGGGATCACAAGAATGCTGGAGTATAGTTTGGGAGCCTTTACTGTGGCAAAGGAGAATTGGTGAGGCTTCTTCTTATAAAAAAAACTACTTCAAATTTGCCGCTCACAGTGACATCACTATTGGTGCCGCTGTTCCTTTAAAAAAGTTCCTAAGCAGTATGTGCAGTCCTATTGGAGCCTTGGCTGTGAGGCAGAGCTGCAGCTGGCAGCACAGAAGGAGCCAGGGAAAGCTGGTGCCAGGAACCAGCTGGTGCAGCTGGTGCCAGGAACTCTCCACCCTCTGCCCAAATGCCGACCAACTCCGCCATACCCTGGAAGTGAGTGCTGGGATCCGGCGCACTGTGACATAAAATAAGAGAACCATTAACATATACTGATAGTTTGGCTAGTAATTCCTGAAAGAAAGATTTTTTTTTATAGATATTGTGATCACATACATTACATAAAACATATTTGGAATGCTGAAATTACAGCAATAACAAAGCTTCCCTCTGGGTCAGCAATAACTGAAGATGGTGGGGGTAGGAATTTGTCCATGAGACCACTGGGGAGTGTAGTATAATGTGTGGCTAAGTGGCAGAGGCAGACATGCGATAATAAGGGGAGTTTAGCTGGGAGATGCGGCAGAGCTCACAGAAGGAGCTGTTCATACCATCTCAGCCAGAATCAGAAGCCCACTCTTCTCTTAATGCACCCCTGATGGGAGGTTTTCAATCATCCACCCTATAGTCCAGACCTGGCTTCAAGCAACGTTCACCTTTCTCTAAGGTCAAAGTGTTCCAGGATGGAAAACATTTTGGAAGTGATAATGAGTTGAAGCTTGCAGTCAACAAGGGGATTCTAAAGCTCATGGACAGATATGATAACTACTCAAATAAAGGAGATGATTATGTATATATATATAGACAAAGGTATTTAAAAGGTGTTTAAAAAATTGTTCTTTATTTTACAGGCAAACAGACTTTACTTTCTGGATTATGTGTGTGTATGTTGTGTGTGTTTTTTTTATTTTACCTGGGAAATATTTTGTACAATTTCTTTTACAGCCTTTCCTAAATGGACTTTTCTTATTTAATCACACATTTGAAAGTGTAAATGTATATCTAAAATTGTTATAATGCTGCCTGGCTCTAACTTATTAATTGTCATGTCACTGAAGGAAACCCTGAAATTCCAGTACAATCTCCAATGCAATTCTTTTTTTTCCATTAGTGATTGTAAGCTTTCCATGTGCTAATCCGACAACAATGTATCATGAATACTCCAATCCCAATGCATTATGACAGATGGATTATTTTATTGAAATGCAAAATTAGTTTAACATTTGTATCATATGTTCAAGGGACTTTAATTCAGTAAGATTTTGTATTATTTAAGGTGACTTTGGATATTTTAATATAGATGTAAAAGTTTTTTTTGAAGATCAAATATTTCCTCTTTTTAAATCATCACTATGCACACCATTATTATTAGGGCCTTTGCTTATGGTAAAAACTTGAAGACTGATCCTAAAAAAAACTGCTTAGAAAATACTGTATATTGTATACTTGGTATATATGTGAGCTTGTTTGCATTACTTATGCTAAGAGGGTTATTCTTTTGCAACCACTCCTGAAGGAACAATATGAACATTTTCTGCAACATATAAATTACAGTTAGCTAAATCTTTAATTGAGTTTTTCAAGTCTTATACGTACTGACATAATGAGAAAGTTTCATTAAATTCCATGCTTTTTTGTTGGATCTTAGCTTTATGGATAAGCTAATCACAAACCTACCCCTTATTGTGAACTAATTGTTTGGACTATGGATAATAATAATAATAATAATAATAATAATAATAATAATAATAATAATAATAATAATACCTGCCTCCAAGAACTGGAGAAGTTAGTAGAGTAACTTAAGGCATTATTAAAACTAATGGTCTGGAAGTAGACAAAGTAAGCTCCAAATGTAACTTCCCAAATTGCAATTCAGAAATTAGTAGATCTGTCGTAAGCATGATAATGGGAAATATTGTAGTTAATATCACAGTTTATGAGATTTGTTTAGCAGTTGGAAAAATGTGACAGGAATTTGTAAGATATGATATTTTAGGGAAATATCAATGTAACATAGTTTTGTGGATATTGCAATGTATATAGGATATCTGACATTGTGCTCTTATAAAATGTCTATTTAACTAAGAAAATATTTTAAAACACAGTAATTTTGCTTCATGTGCTGACATTGGGTATTATTTTTTTTCCAGCTTTTGACACTCTTTTTTATTTGGTTTTTTGGGAAGAAATAGAAAATTTGGTGAATAATTTTGCCACAACTAAATGCTGTGGCCCTAAATGCCCATTAGTAACACAAAGAAAAAAAACAACCGCACAAGGTATAGATTATATCTCGTATCTATATGGCCCCTAATGCCTTCTTATTGGTTTATATATATAATATATATATATATATATGTGTGTGGCAAGGGGGTGCTACCACTTCACAAAAAATGGAAATATAGAAAATGGAAAGACAAAGAATTGTATATTGTGCTGCACAAAAAGTCAATTTGAAAAAATATAGCTTTTATTATTTATATATTAAAATATCGTCTAAGAAAGACTGCAAAATAATATAAAAAAATAAATGATGTGAAATAAAGAAAGAAATAGTGGTTTAAAAAAATGCTGTGTGCAGGGATGCCGCTGTCTGGCTCAATAATTATATATTGTATCAAAGATTAATAAAGCACCTTCTAATAGGGATGACATATGTAACAGAGGATGTTTACAATGTAATCTTCTATCCACTGATGCTGAGATACTATTAAGGTAAATATAAATTAAATTACCAATGTAGGTTTATAAATAACAGATCTCTCTTTGTCACTCAGTCTTTTAAATGTGAGTAAATGCTAATGATTTTATTGTTCACAGATTGTGCACTGTGAATAAAGCAATGTACAGTCCTATTATATATTAAATCCCAGATTTATATTACACCTTCTAGTAGGGATGACATATGTTACAGAGAAGGTACACAATGTAACATTTTATCTACTATTGCTGAGGTGCTTTCAAGGTGGATGGTAATTAAATTACCAGCATGGTATTTTATATGGCAAATCTCTGTTACTTAATCATTTTTATTAATTATGGTATAGATATTACAATTAGAAATGGGTCACTCTCCAAATAATATATCACATGTAATGCATTGCCAAAACCCAGCACTCACATAATTGTAATGTTGTCAGATTCCTTACGATTATTATAGCACTGCAATCTGTGCTATTAAACAGTGGACAGCTATCCTATATCTGCAATCACATCTCCTTCACACTGTGGGCCTGATTCAGACATGGTCGCAAGTGCTGAGCGCTGGCAACTGGGTCGATGGTGGCCCACAGTGCATGCGCATGACGGAGCCAGCTTCATCGTGCGCATGCGCGAGACCCGGCTAGCGAATAGCAATCCGTCGCTCTGGGTCTCGCACCAAAGGGGGCGAGCTGTCAATGTTGAGTGACAGCTCGCCACATTTTGTGAGCGGGCCGGGGGGGGTGGCTGCCCAAACACAGGCATTCCCGAGGGAACGCTTGCTGTTTGGGGGCGGTCCCACTGACATCACGAGTGGTAGGGTCTCATCGCAAGCCCAATGGTCGCGATGGTCTTGACCATCGCGACCATCATCATGGCTGCTCGCTATAGCTGTGGGTGGTCACCCACAGCTAAGCGAGCCGCCAGGAGTATGCTCCTAAAAAAAACAGCGACCTCCCTGATTCAGAGCGAGTGCTCATTTTTTGCGAGCGCCTCAGAATCAGGCCCTGTGTGTACACATTTAATTCTCCTCAGGCTTGATAATCAACATCAGTGTGGGTACAAACTAACAGTCCTATTAACACATATGAAAGGACACAACATTGAATTACCAGCATGGGATTTTATATGGTAAATCTCTATGGGACTAAATCAATTTTATTAATTATAGTGCAGACATTATTGCACTCATATATGGGTAACTCTCCAAATAATATATAATGTTTAGTACATTGCCAAAATCCAGCACTCATAATTGTAATGCTGTCAGATTCCCTATGATTATTATAGTACTGCAATCTGTGCTATGAAATAGTGGACAGCTGTTCTCTGTCTAAAATCTCATCTCCTTCACACTGTGAGTAAATATCTAGTCCTCCTCATGCTTTATAATCACCATCAGTGTGGGTGCAAACATACAGTCCTAGCAATACATTTGTAAGTACACAGCAGTAGAGCCCACCAATAGCTTCTAAAAGCTGGTGCACGCTTCCTTAATGTCAGCTTCGTCTGGACCTAAATGTCCCCCGTGTTGATGATTATGTATGATTGTGAAATCTAATCGCCTCCAATCTAATGCTAAAGGCTTCTACCATTGGTGCTGTCTTGAGAATGGTGATAAGTACCCTTCACTACTCTATTGGTCAGCAGCCTATCTTCATTTCTCAGGTACTGTATCAGCTGTGCATAGCATTCTGAAATTTTGAAAAGGCATTGAATGTTCTTCCCGTATCTTGTGCAAGTTCAAAGTTTGGCCTCTTATCTAGCAGCAGTGAGGGCAGATATACACCTCATCACTATACTGGGACAAATACAGTACCTTACATTATGCTCACTCCACACCATAGATGGAAAGGGTAGCATGGATGGTGTAATGGTTAGAATTACTGCTTCTCAGAACTGAGGCCTTGGGTATGAATCTCACAATGTCCCTATCTGTGTGGAGTTTGTAAATTATCTTTGTGCTTGTGTGGGTTTTCCTCTGGGCACTACAGTTTCCTCGAACACTTCAAAATATAGTGGTAGGTTAATCAGCTACTAACAAAAAATGTATCACTAGTATGTGTGTGTATATGTGGTAGGAAATATAGATTAGAAGCTCCAATGGGACAGGGAATGCTTGGAATGGCCAAATATTTCCTGTCCCACACATCCATTTCACACATAGGAAGTAAGACATCAATATAGAGCCAATTACTCTATAATCATGGGGCAATTTTTTTTATTTTTTATATTATGTAGTCTAGGTACAACAGCTAATTAGCAAGAGGCTCATCTTCGTTCACAGCTGAATGTTGCTACAGTTAATTTTATCAGATATTCTTCGCTCCACTACTTTTCACAGGACCACTATGTTATTAAATTAATAATATCCTGGAAAGATGAATCATAAGTGATAGTGATAAAATCATTAAAAAGGATGATTACAAAGTTTCAAGGGTCTGATAGAAGTCCTACTGTAAGTATTCTTTTATTTAAACTCACATCCATGGTTTAATTAAATATTTTAATAAAAAGATGTTCAAATGATATGAATGTTGCTACAGAACAAACAGTCACCTTTTTGTATACAGTAAATTTGTGTACCGAAACAATTGAATTGCATTAAACATTAAGGGTCAGATTCAATTAGTCACTATAAATCAATTATTTTATTGCCGGCTATATTATAGCACTTATCACCCATTTTTGCTTGATAATATCACCTATTCTGGCAATGCACACTCCTGTTTTTTGCCAAATCTTATTGTAAAACACGCAAAAACATGGTGAAACAGGCGAAAATTTGTCCAAATGTAAAGAAATCAGTCTTTACCCCAAAAAATGGCTAACTTACGTAGGAAATCAATATAGAAGTGTATTAATGGCCGCAATTAAAGTATATTGGGTGCTTAAATTGGGTAAGTTGACTGTTATCTGCGTATTTTATTTATTTTATTTATTTATTTATTAACAGTTTCTTATATAGCGCAGCATATTCCGTTGCGCTTTACAATTGGAAACATTGATAGAACAAAACAGGGTAATAACAGACAGACATAGAGGTAAGAGGGCCCTGCTTGCAAGCTTACAATCTATAGGGAAACAGGCATTGATACACAAGGATAGGTGCTATATATATTGCAATTTGGTCTGGCCAGAATGCAGAGTTTCTTGGTGGGCTGCTTGATCAAGTCACATAGGAATGTCGGCAAAATGTCAGGAGTATGTGAAAGAAAGACAATATGTGAGGTTATGTATGGACTGTGAGAGGGGATGTGATAAGACATGGAAGCTATGAAGGTTATGTGGTCGGTTCTGGAGTCTGATAAGCTTGTCTGAAGAGGTGAGTTTTCAGGGAACGCTTGAAGGATTGAAGAGTAGAGGTAAGTCTTATTGTGTGTGGTAAGGCATTCCATAGAGTAGGTGCAGCCCGAAGAAAGTCCTGTAACCGTAAATGGGAGCAAGTAATGCGTGGGGATGAGAGACGCAGTTCTTGTGCTGAGCGGAGAGGTCGGGTTGGGAGATATTTTGAGATGAGTGAAGAGATGTATGTTGGTGTAATTCGGTTAATGGCCTTATGTGTAAGTAACAGTATTTTGTATTGAATACGGTAGAAAACTGGCAACCAATGGAGGGACTGACAGAGCGGGGCAGCAGATGATGAACGTTTGGCAAGAAAGATAAGCCTCGCAGCTGCATTCATAATGGATTGTAATGGCGATAGCCTGTTTTTGGGAAGACCAGTAAGGAGACTATTGCAATAGTCAATGCGGGAAATAATGAGTGCATGGATTAGAGTTTTTGCAGTGTCTTGTGTGAGATATGGTCGAATTTTGTATATGTTTTTTAGATGTATGTAACATGATTTTGAGACAGATTGAATGTGGGGAACAAAGGACAATTCAGAATCAAGGATGACACCAAGGCAGCGAGCTTGTGGGGTGGGGTGGATTGTTGAGTTATCAACAGTGATAAAGAGATCAGATTGGTAACTGTTATTGGCCGGTGGAAATATAATTAATTCTGTTTTAGAAATATTAAGTTTCAGGTAGCGAGATGACATCCAAGATGAAATGGCAGAAATACATTCAGTGACACGGACCAATACAGATGGTGATAAATCTGGAGAGGATAGGTAGATTTGAGTATCATCCGCATACAGATGGTACTGAAATCCAAAAGAGCGGATTAGTTTGCCAAGAGAGGTGGTATAGATTGAGAATAGCAAAGGACCTAAGACAGAGCCTTGCGGTACTCCAACTGATAGAGGTAGCGAAGAGGAGGCAGAATCAGAAAAACGAACAGAAAAAGAGCGATCAGATAGGTAGGAAGAGAACCAAGAAAGGGCTGTGTCCTTAAGACCTAGGGATTGTAATGTTTGTACGAGAAGAGAGTGGTCAACAGTGTCAAAAGCAGCAGAGAGATCTAGAAGAATTAGAAGTGAGTAATGGCCTTTAGCCTTGGCAGTGACCAAATCATTTACTACCTTAGTCAGTGCTGTCTCTGTGGAGTGCTGGGAACGGAAGCCAGACTGAAGTGGGTCCAATAAGTTGTGGGTGTTAAGAAAGTGTGTGAGGCGGGTGTAGACAAGTCTCTCCAGTAGCTTGGAGGGGCATGGGAGCTGGGAGATAGGACGGTAATTAGAGAGAGTGTTAGGGTCAGAATTTTGTTTTTTCAGAATGGGAGTAATCACTGCATGCTTGAACAGTGATGGAAAGATGCCAGTAGAAAGAGAGAGATTACAGATTTTAGTTAGGGTTGGGATGAGCACAGGAGACAGAGCTTTACTAATTTGTGAGGGTATAGGATCTAGAGGAGAGGTAATAGAGTAGGAGGATGAGAAGAGTGTAGATACTTCATCTTCATTTGTGGGGTCAAATGAAGAGAATGTGCCAGAGGGTTCAGGTAGGGAATTGAGTAGGTCACTAGCTGAGGAAGAGAATAACATTTCATTTCGGATATTATCAATCTTGTCCTTGAAATAGGAAGCAAGATCTTGTGCACAGATAGTAGCAGGTGGCTTGGGTGAGGGAGGGGTAAGAAGCAGTTTAAATGTATTAAAAAGTCGCTTGGGGTTAGAGGCTTGAGCAGAGATTAGAGATTGGAAATATATTTGCTTGGCAGTGTCCAGAGCAGTACGATAAGAGTTGTAGATAGACTTATATGTGAGGAAGTCACTTGGAGTGCGAGACTTTCGCCACTGACGTTCTACTTTACGTGAGAGTTTTTGTAGATGCCTTGTTAAGTTAGAATGCCACGGTTGACGTCTGAGTCTACGCGGAGTGTGATGGGTAGCTGGAGCTACTTCATCGAGGGCTTTTACTAAAATCTGGTTTAGCTGTGATGCAGCATTCTCAGGAGAAGTGAGTGCTGAAATTGGTGAGAGTTGCTGTTGTAGAGAGGTAGATAGTTGTTGAAAGTTAATCACATTAATATTTCTGCGGGTTTTAGTAGGTTTGGTTGATTTCACTGACATTGAGGTTGATGTAATGGAGGAAAGTGTGCAGGTGATAAGATTGTGATCTGAGAGAGGGAAAGGAGCATTAGTGAAATCAGAAACTGAGCATAGTCTGGTAAATACAAGATCAAGGCAGTGGCCCTCCTTATGAGTAGAGGAGTCAGTCCATTGGGAGAGGCCAAGAGAGGAGGTTAGAGATAATAGTTTGGTGGCATGAGGAGATTGTGGACTGTCAATGGGGATATTGAAATCACCCATAATGATGGTGGAGATGTCTGAGGATAGGAAGTGAGGGAGCCAGGCTGAAAAATGTTCCAGAAATTGGTGCGGTGGCCCAGGCGGCCGATAGATAACAGCAACTCGCAGAGAGAAAGGGGTGAAAGTCCTGATAGAATGTACTTCAAATGATGTAAATGTGAGTGAAGGTACCTGTGGGAGAACTGTGAATGTGAAAGATTGGGAGAGTAATAGTCCTACCCCACCTCCTATTTGCATAAGTGTTGAAAAATTATTAAAAGCAATATGTTTTTAAAAAAAAAACTGCTGGACGTAAGTAATGGGTTTAAGTATATTTTTGTGTACTTTTAAAAAACTTTAAAAATACACCTGCAGCAGCCACCTGCAATGTTTAAAACACTTGTCACATCCATACAGTCCCCCAAAATACCAGACCCACTACTTTAACCCATTTTCCACTATTTTTTTTTTACCTAAAATTGACATGTAATTTTTAAACAAATTAAAGTAATTAAACACAACTTTTTGGCAAATTTAACACTAGGAGGGTAATTTCCAAAGATTTCTGAAACAAATCCCTATTTTTTAGCCAAATATAGAGATTTTGCTTTTTTTTTCACCTGCTCTGAGATGGTGAAAACTTATCGCAGTTTTCTGTCTATGCAATTATTGCACAAGCGAAAATTGAATTGCTTGATCACAAAAAATTATTGCAATCGCAATCATTTATCACAAGAATGGGGCTTATCACATCTGATTGAATCCGGCTCTAAATTTATGAAATGTAGGTGGTATTACTCACTTTTGAGTTCTTGCACAATACTATTATTAATTTACTGTATGTAGAATATAGTACTACACGCTATATTAATTAGATATTAGGTGCCATATTGATAAATGGACTGGCATCTGTCCAAGTCTCAATGCATACCGTAGTTTGTTTTTGTCACATAAATGATTTGGATCTACATATGTCTGGAAAATAGAATGGTAAGGGAATGTAAGTGTATGCTGAGCATAATAAGGATATGTTCATGTTATTGTGACACCAATAGAGGTGAATGCATCTACAGATATTCCATTCATGACACATTTCTTTTGTGGAAACTAGAACACTGGTGCAATGATATGCACTGATGATGACTACTGTGCAGGGGTTTTTCTAGAGAGGAGGGGACCCATGTGCAGTCTCTGCCCAGGGGCCCCCTCCTCTCTCTTCAGCGACCAGCACCACTCAGCGCTGCACCAGTAGACTCTGGGCATTAGAGTGAGCCCAAAGTCTACAGTGTATGTGCAGGTCCCCAGGAAAATGGCACTGTGGCCATTTTCCCGGTGTTTTCCCTACTGCGAATGTGCAAACCGCCAGGAAAATGGCAGCGGCAGCCATTTCCAGGTGATTTTGACTGTGCTAATACTGGTGCCAACGTGGGATACCAGAGGTCGAGTGGTAAATATTAAAAATATAAGTGCAGGGTGTGCGGTGTTGCCTTCACACCCTATGCCCATTATAGATACAAACCTGCTACTGCGTATTGATCTCACCAGCTCATAATACATAATTCAATCAGCGGTATTTTACATGAGTTTGCAGGCAGAAAACAACAGATGTTTGCTTTTAATTTAAATTAAATTTAATTTGTAATTGTGTTTATATGTAGTTAAATAATTTAAATGGACAATTCAACTTTTCCATTTATTAATAACTTTTAATTCAATATTCTCTCTTCTGTATAACATACTTTACATTTTATATTACATACACACAATGTGATGCGACCTTAGTATTTATTACTAACAATGCAATTGTGCAGCATAAATAGACCCACTTGTTACCCCTGATGTAGATGGCATTCTTGAGAAGTGTATGGCTTGACATATGCATGTACAATTTTAATGTGCATCTTTTCCTTACTTATATATTGAGTGTACATTCAAATGGGTATCTGTGTTTATACTGGAATTGGTATGTTATGCCAGCTGTCAGGATGCCTCTTGTCACAATACCAACAGCAGCAGCCTGATTGTTGGCATCCCAACATGGGTCAGGTAAGTATACTTACCCTCCCCCCTTCTCCCCCTAACCCTCCCTCCTTGTGGCCTTACCATAACCGACCCCACCCTGCACCCTAACCCTCTCCATTAGTGCCTAAACCTAACCCTTCACCTTAGTTCCTTACCCAAACCCTCCCCCAGTGGTGCCTATCCCTAACCCTTCTCCCTAGGAATCCCTAACCCTAACCTCCCCCCAAAAATGCTTACCCCACCATGTAACCTAAAACTAACCCTCCCCCCTGCTGCTAACACTAAGGATGCACCAGACTTACCTTATTCGGGCAGCCACCCTTCTGTGTTCTGGCATCGGGATTAAGATAGACATTGGTATTTCGACACGTATCTTAACTCCCTTCTCTTGATTGAGCCATCTGTTTTTAGATGAACTACAATCCTTTATAGTTATATGTGTGATTTCTGATGGTACTTGGACAAAAAAAAACAATCAAAGATTGTATTATGGCAACAGCAAAATAGTCTATGTACTGTATCAATCCAAATAGTGTACTGAATAACATCATAAATTGATAAATAAATCAAGTCTATTGGTCCAAGGACAGCTAAAATATCCTGTTTCAAAGTGAATTCAATTGTTTATTAAAATATTCTTATACTAATCCGTAGTATAAAAACAAATAAATGTAACACTAGTATACATGTTGCTATATAGATAAATAAAATATCTTCCAAAAACAAAGAAATAGCAAAAGAATAGATCAGCTAAGTAACAATGCACATTGGTAAAAGTTTTATCAAAGCATCACTCCTCAGTTCAGATTTGATCACATACAGTATGAACGAACAAGGTTGTGATACTCCAAAAAGAGATTAATTATAGATCAGGTTTGTTCAGAATGAAAAGAAGTACAGTAGACTCTGCCCTTCAATATTTTGTACTTTGGATAATTATTCTTGACTGTCAGGAAAATCATACAGAATTTTCATTTATCATCTCAAGTTCACTTGTAGCATGTTGACCTTTAAAGTTAGAAAAAGTGCAATGAGTTTATGTATTACCTTCCATTATCCATGCCTAGTCTAAATAAAGGAGCAAATACTGTATTAAGCAAATTATGTTAGCTGTATGTTGTAAACATTTTTACTTGCCTTATTATTGTAAAATATGACATTTTATATATAGCATATGTATTAGCTGTTATGCTGTCCCAAGGTCTCCATCCTATACAGTACACACTGGAACTATCACTGCGGGCAGTTTCTGACAGCAATTAATTGAGTATAGTACCATCCAGTCCAGCCATCTTAAAGTTTTTGGTTTGAGCCCCATAATTTTGACATAGATCTAGGTGCCTTACTTGTGTAACCAATATCCCTCACACACAATTCATTATTTATTAGCAAAATCCTATACACAATTACAAACTCTTTCTCGCAGGCATTTTTAATTTTGAAAAGATTTTATTCTTTTCATTTGAATATTTTTGCTTCATTTCTTTTTATAATTTAATCTTTTAAAAATGTTTACTCTTTTCATATTTTATATTTAGTTAAATTTTTTTAATTCATAGAATTATAACTATATATACTGCATATAGTTTAATAATAATCATATATATATATATATATATATATATATATATATATATATATATATATATATACTGTATATATATATAAAATGAATTCTAAAATATAAACTTTGTGAACCCATAAGTCACAGCTTTGCACAGCGAAATGCATCAAGGGACTGGCTTATTCAACTACCGCCATCTATAAGCACAGCAGGAGCCCACCTCTGCATCAGGCTAAAGGTGTCCACTTATTATATATCAGCTCACCAGACCTTTGCTCCATAGGACTACACCATCTGCAAATGCTCTGCCAGCATTGCTAAGAGGATCACAACATTCTTGGACATTGGCCCTGGTAATAATTACCATATGCTGAAACCAGCCTTTCTTCTATACACCAAGAGACTGCCTATATATATGGACTAAGCTAATGAAGGAAGCTCCACAGCTATTTGCTTTGGACTGATAATACTACTCTACACATTTAGTGTGTGGTTAGGGTGATTTTACCTATATATATATATACACATACAGTCAGGTCCATAAATATTGGGACATTGACAGAATTTTCATATTTTTGCCTCTATTCACCACCACAATGACTTTGAAATTAAACAAACAAGATGTGCTTTAACTGCAGACTTTCAGATTTAATTTGAGGGTAATTACATCCAAATCAGGTGAACGGTGTAGAAATAAGGGGTCAAAAGTAATGGGACAAACTAAACAATCCTAAATCTAACTTTCACTTTTTAATACTTTGTTGCAAATTCTTTGCAGGCAATTACAGCCTGAAGTCTGGAATGCATAGACATCGCCAGACGCTGGGTTTCATCCCTGGTGATGCTCTGCCAGGCCTCTACTGCAAATGTCTTCAGTTCCTGCTTGTTCTTGGGGCATTTTCCCTTCAGTTTTGTCTTCATCAAGTGAAATGCATGCTCAATCGGATTCAGGTCAGGGGATTGACTTGGCCATTGCATAACATTCCAGCCTTAAAAAACTCCTTGGTTGCTTATGCGGTATGCTTCGGGTCATTGTCCATCTTCACTGTGAAGCACCGTCCAATGAGTTCTGAAGTATTTGACTGAATATGAGCATATAATATTGTCCAAAACACTTCAGAATTCATTCTGCTGCTTTTGTCAGCAGTCACATCATCAATAAATACAAGGGAACCAGTTCCATTGGCAACCATACATGCCCATGCCATGACACTGCCACCATCATGCTTCACTGATGAGGTGGTATGTTTTGGATCATGAGCAGTTCCTTTCCTTCTCTTCTCTTCCCATCACTCTGGTACAAGTTGATCTTTGTCTCATCTGTCCATAGGATGTTGTTCCAGAACTGTAATGGCTTTTTTAGATGCTGTTTGGCAAACTCTTATCTGGTCTTCCTGTGTTTGTGGCTCACCAAAGGTTTGCATCTTGTGGTGAACCCTCTACATTCACTCTTGTGAAGTCTTCTCTTGATTGTTGACTTTGACACATATACATCTACCTCCTGGAGAGTGTTCTTGATTTGGCCAACTGTTGTGAAGGGGTTTTTCTTCACCAGGGAAATAATTATTTTGTCATCCACCACAGTTGTTTTCCATGGTCTTCAGGGTCTTTTGGTGTTGCTGAGCTCTCCGATGCGTTCTTTCTTTTTAAGAATGTTCCAAACAGTTGATTTGGCCACACCTAATGTTTTTGCTATCTCTCTGATGGGTTTGTTTTGATTTTTCAGCCTAATGATGTCTTGCTTCACTGATAGTGACAGCTCTTTGGATCTCATATTGAGAGTTGATAGCAACTGATTCCAAATGCAAATGTCACACCTAGAGTCAACTCCAGACCTTTTACCTGCTTAAATGATAATGAAATAACGAGGGAATAGCTCACATCTGTCCATGAAATAGCTTTTGAGTTGATAGTCCCATTACTTTTGGTCCCTTAAAAAGTGGGAGGCACATATTGAAACCGTTGTAATTCCTACACTGTATATATTTATATCACAATTTTTTATTAATTTATATATACTACTATGTATTATATATGTTATTATATATGCTATTATGCATTATAAATTTTTATATTTGTGAGCTTAAATACAGATTATTTATGTGATTTATGTATTTAGTTGTTATTAAGAGTGCTGTTTTCCCTTTACTTGCATACCACCCAACATTTGCTGTTCCAGAGTCGGGACCTCTGCGTGCCTTCGGCGCGTGCACCCGAATTGGGAGTTTGGTCTGATCATAAAGGGGGCCCAATGAGACACATCACTAATGGAGCATACCCAGCATCTCCGAGACACTGGGCTTCCCCGGGCTCCGCACCCATACTGTGAATAGATGCTGTGCGCATGCGCACAGCATCTATTCTCACTCTGCATACCCACTGCTCTGCTATGTAGAGCAGTGGTGTATGCTTCCCCCAACTGCCCCCCCACCGCGGGACACTGTGGCCCACGGGTGGGACAGCAAGACAGTCCCAGAAAAATGGGACTGTCCCGCTAAATGTGTGACATTTGGGAGGTATGTACTTGTGTACACTAGAGGACTGATTATCCTCCTTATTTACAGCTGCTCAATACAATACTGGAATCCTACATCCTACAGTAGCGCCACCTTGGTGTTTCACTTATTTACATGTTTTGCATGAACCAGAAGATTCTGAACATCAGGGCAGTTATTTTTCCTGGGTACAATCACATTCCAGACCCTCTGTGAACCAAATTAAGAGCCTAATGCAGAAATCATTGGTAGCATAGCCATGTTTGCATATACTCTTGCATTAGCAGTTTCGACAGGAGTATGCTATTCCAGCCTTCCTTTTTGTGCTCCACTGTGTGATGGAGAGTACAAGAGGTGAGATGCCCACTCTCAGGCTGCATGGTCTGTGGTTTTGCAATGGAGATTGTAAAAAAGAGGCGTATCTATAATGGGTGCATTGTGTGAGGTGCACATGGGCTCCTGGGACCAGGGAGACCCACACCACACACCGTACACCCATTTATTCATTACTTACCTCTGTGGAGTACCATGTCGGTGCAAGCAGTGCTGTAGAAATCACTTGGAAAATGTCCACTGTGGCATTTTAGTGCATAAACAGTAGGGAGATCACCAGGAAAATGGCTGCTGCACCCTTTCCAAGGTGACATGTGCATGCACAGTTGACTCTGTCACAGATTAGTTGCCAAAGCCTACTGCTGCACTCAGTGTGCTTCCAAGTGTCATGTAGAGAGGAGGGGTCTAGAATGGAGACTGCACATGGGCTCCCTCCTCTCTTAATATGCCCCTATTGTAAACACTACAACATTCATGCAAAATTGGTCACATCATCAACATTTGCTGTAGCCTAGTGTCTACTCTAGCTACTCTCCTTATATCCAGCTAAACATGGCCTCTGAAGCAGTTGATTTGCTATTAAGAATACAGCAGCATTCTCAGACACACATCAATGAAATGGCCTCCACTCTTATATGCCCAGGAATTGCAAACCTCTTCTCCAGTGTTAGCGATACTGTATGCAGTAGAAAATGGCATAGAACACTTCGGTTTACACATGCACAGTAAGGGTTTTCTGGACTTTCATGCAGTAGCAAAACATTGCAAATCAAATGGCTCTATTTGAAAGCTGGAACCCTAACATAGTTCATCTTATTCTAGTGTGGATCGGAAGTAAGGTAAGTCGAATTGCATCTGTAACAATAGCTGGCAGAGTAAACTGACCATCAACCTTGTGATCATAAACAGAACAGGATCAGTCAATGCTAATGAACTTAAAAAGAAAAAAGCAGAGACAGATATATTGATGAGGGAAAAGATTACTAGAGGGTTATTTACTGCCATACAAAAGTCCAATTCCACAATGCAACTGCTACTATGTGCTGTCACTTTAGACATTTTAGGAAAACCATGGATTTATGGATCTAGACATAGTATCTTCAGGGTGGGAGAAAATTATACGAACAAAAGAAAACATGTAATAAAAAAATTTAAATACTATATTCTTCTCACACTCACACTTAGTTTAAGCTAAGCAAGGCTTTATAGGAAAGATGTCACTTCCAAAACTATTTTAGAGTGGAATTAAATTGGATTTTGAAGAAGTATTATGTGTGTTTTCACATTTTCCTGTTTTCACATTGCTAATTTTCTGGAGCATCCTACAAATATAGGATCCTAAGGATTTTATATTGGTGTTTCTAAAAACCAACAAGTACTGGATAAATGCAACTTGAAATGCACTATTCAGACAAGTGACAAAATAAATATATATGAGTTTCTATCACCCATTGCCATGTGCTCTTCTAGTTCAAATCATTACATTGAGGCACTATACTAAAATCAGTACTTCCGTATCTTTGCAGCCCCCTGCTGGATGTGTGTTGAAGATACGGAAGTAGCGTAAACATCAGGAAATACTATTCAGACCCTTGCAGCCTTGCTATGCTCGTCACACTGCGGGCACGGTGACTTGCTTCACTCGCCACATGGATTTATTCCCCCTCCATGCCCACTTGGATGGTAGGTAATGAATTTCAATTGTAGGGAATGATGTTTGGCACAAGCTTATAAGCCAGTGTCCAACGTCATTCCCTACCATTCAACGTCATTCCCTACCATCCAAGTGGGCATGGAGGGGGAATAAATCCATGTGGTGAGCAAAGTGAGCCACCGTGCCCTTAGTGTGGTGTGCGCAACAAGTCTGCAAGGGTCTGAATAGTATTTCCTGAAGTTTACTTACATATCTTCACTGAATAGTCAAGATACGCAAGTAGCGTAACCAGGGGCTGCAAAGTTATGGAAGTACCCTATGCAGCTTGACACCATCAGCATTATAATCTACTGTATCCCCCTTCTATTCCATTTGACTCTAATAGATTTGAAGCCTTACTTTTTAAAACAAGAAAAAGTCATTTTAAAAAATAATCAAAAACAAATAAATCTTTTCATTTAGTTTTCAGTTGGTTTTAAGGTTTTTTTTTTCATGGATTTTAGTAAATGTAGCTTGTATAGACCTCCACTGCTTTTCTCAGTCCTCAATGGATTGGAAGTAGGGAAAGCTGTATGCTCATTTAGGGCTTGATAAAACCCTTTACAGATTACAGATGTGTCTTCATACCATCTTTATGCTAAATGGCGCTAGATGCTTGGTGCTATTGAGATGTTCCAAGAGGAGTAGCAGACATATAATTTTTTAGATTTTGCATATTATATGCATCATAAAATTGGTGAAAAACCTCACACAGTGTACTAAAGATGCTAGGATGAAACCTACACAGGAATTGTTTTCACACACTATAGTACCAAGTCGCAAATTAAGCAAAACAGAACTTAGTGGGAGGAAATCTGCGGTTATTTGCACAGATTCAGACACAGTTGTACAAATGCTGCATATCACAGTGGTCTAAGGAGCTCTTTCACACCCGCTTGCTAGATGCGTACGCTGGCTCCCAGAATATACAAATTTGGTAAAGTGACAGCATTGCAGACGATCGCACGGCAAGGCATAAGTATGCCCACTATGTCTTGGCATGTGATCCCTTAGTGTATGTTGACGCCCACCAGCCTGTCTTAAGATGCCCACTTGCGCACTTCACCTCCAGGAAGTGTACATAACCATCAGTACATCGGGTACCATCGGATGCAATCGCATCGCATGAGGCAGACAATATCCTACCACAAGCACTGCGAGCACTTTAGTGTGAAATACAACCAGGTGACATGTACTATGATGCTGCCTGTTAATTATGCACGCCTCTACAATGGCGTTAAGACGCTCAGGCACGCCTGCGTTTGCACCTCCACTCCTCCGTTTCTAGTGGCCTGCCCCTTTCACCACCCACAAATGGCTTCTCCTGTCACTCACTCTGCTGGGCAGTCTATGCGCTGTGGGCGTATGCTTCCCGAGCTCTCGCATTGGTTCGCACATGCACACTGCAATGTATACACATGTGCAGAATGTGAAAATCAGCCAGCGTCGAGCAATTGCTTCTTAGCGACCGGGTCTGAATCGAGCCAAAAATACACTATCAAAATAGTTTTACTGTTTCCAGTAGTTTAATTTGTGCATAATATGCACATTTTAAACAAAAAGTTGTTCATACTGGCTGAGTCGCCTAGGAACTGGATTGCCGAGAGGGGCTATTTGGAACAACCTGAGCAACAGCATTTGAAGCACATCTGTATATATGTAAAAGATAATAGTAAAAGTGAAACCATAAAAAGATCCAAAAGAATTATTTTAAAAACTTAGATTTTGCTTTATGTATTGTCAAAAGATGTCCTGGGCCTCGTGTTTATCAGTAGTAATCCACATTGGAATGATTACTAGTACATATTTTAGTGATTGTGCCCGTTTTTATCATTATTTGTCAGAATCGTACTTGAGAAACATGTTTCACTTAGAAGTTATTGAAAAATCTGGTGTCATATTTTGTGAATTTGGTCTCATTAGCTGAATTTTTCAATGGGGAACAATTGTTGAGCTTTGAATTAGCCACACTTACAGAATTACTTTACAGGTGAAACTTTCTTGCACAATAATATATTGTAAGTTTCATTCTAGAAAGTAAAAATGTACTACTATACATTATTTATTAATCGTTTTAAAAAATCGTTCACTTTCTGAGTCAAAGGATAAACGATAATCGTTTGTGCTCGTTCACGTTTGTAGCTTAGTCAGACTTGTCAACGCAACGATTTTCATTAAGGGAATATGCAAAAATCGTTTGTAGTTCAAAAAAATAGTTCATTACACTTTAAAAAATAAAATCAAACAATAAAAAACACCATTCAACCTTCAGGTAAGGTTGAGAGCAACAAAGCAGCCTTTAAGAATAATTTTAATCATGGAAAACCAGTTTGACAATACATATTTGCAGAGAACTGTTGAAACAAAAATTTAGTTTTTTCTCTTTATAAGGTCTTTGGAATATTAGTTTTATTGTGGATACATTAGGGTTTGCTTTGCACAATAAGGAATATATTCCTTAAAGGAATACTTGCAATGTATTAAATATTTTAGCATAGGAACATGAACTATTATAAAAAGTCACTGTAAATAGATACCTTTTAAGGCAATAATCTGATGTGCCATCTATTTCATTTGAAGGTGATTTTCTTTTAGAACCATTAGAGCTGTCACATTTTGCAAAAAGTCAAATGCTTATATACTTACCACTTATCTGAAAGATCAGAATTTCCCTTGAGCATTGTAACAAAACCTGCACAACCCTTTGATCAACCTTGTTTAACAGATCAGTCCCTAGACTGGACAACACACTCTATATGACAAATTACTTTACACTGTGTTTTTAAAGCTATGTGAAGTTTCTGCATGTATCTGTTGGAAAGAAACTCTATTTATGTAGACCTAAAATGTTCTTTTGTAAACCACAAGATGAAGAACAAAGAAATATTTGTTATCTAAAAATACAGTAATATTGAAAATGTTAAATAATAGCATATATATACATTGTAGGAGATAGTCAAGAATATTAGTAATCATTATATATATATATATACAGGGCCGGCGCTAGGCTGTGTTGCTGCCCCTTTCCTCCTCCGCTCCCTCCCAGCTGAGCTTAAATATATCCCATAGCGCTGGGAGGGAGTTGGGCATTTCCTGCGCCCTCTGGAAACAGTATTGCTCCGGGCGATGGACCGGCTTGCCCGTGCCTAGAGCCGCTACTGTATATATATATATATATATATATAAATAAAAGTAACACACAAGTATAACTTGTAATATATGAGTCATTTAAATTGCCTTCAAGATTCAGGACAATGCCATAATTATTCCACCATGAACATAAAACAGCCACTGGCACTCACTCCACGCATGCCATATTAAAATTAGAATCAATCCTGATAAGGAACTGGGAAAATAGAAATATTTAGCATTGTATATAGCAGAGGTTTCCAAAGTCCGCCATTACAGTCCACGTTTTAGGGATATCCATGCTTGAGCACAGGTGACTTAATTAGTACCTAAATCCATTTGATTTAACCATCTGGACTCAAGCTTGGATATCCCTAAAACGTGGACTGTAATGGCGGACTTTGGGAACCTCTGGTATATAGAATTATTCTATTGTAGTTTAAAGACCATCATGCATCAAAAATGTGCAGCAGGTTGGGTAACATGGTTTGACAAATGTGAAAAGTCTGATATAGTTACAGTAATATAACCACTTTAATTTGATTGAAGCACATATAGGAACAACACTTGCTTCTGCCAGGGGTATCATCATATGTATATGTGTGTTCTAAAGAAATGCAATTGACTCTGTGATTAAAATATAGAATAAAAAACAGGTTATCAGCTTTCTACTATAGTGAGAGTAAGGGGTAATTTTACTAAAGTAATAGTTTTTAGAAGTGAGTTTTAAAAGTGATGTTGCCCATAACAACCAATCAGATTCTACTTACCATTTATCTAGCACCTTCTAGAATCTAATTGGTTGCTATGGTTAACATCACTTTTAAAACTCACTTCTAAAACTCTCACTTTAGTAAATGTACCCCTAAGAGTCAACTTAAGGAGGTGCATTGTGTCCCAGCTCCCACACTCAGGGGGACCCCCACCCGAAGCACATTGCTGCAGTGTGCAGAACCCATGCATTTTCTAAGGGTCTGGTTTTAAAATGATGAGTGGGGGAGGGATGGATGATGAGTGGGGGTTGGCTTGATGATGAATGGGTGCAGTATTGATGAGAGAGAGCATATCTGTATATGACTGAATCTGTAAATGGAACTTGGTGTGGGAAAAAGCCATGACCACTGCATCGTAGCACTTCATATGCTGCTTCAGAGACTCATTCACACAAAGACACATATCAAATTATTCAGCACAATTACCTGGTGCATCCTAGTTGCATCACATTGCAATTCATTTTCAGCAAAAAAAATGACTTCCGGTGCTAGAAGAGTCTCAAGTGACCTGGCACGCTGAGAGGGGCTGTACCTGGCATGATAAGAGGGCCTGTACCTAACACGCTGAGAGGGGCTGAACCTGGCATGCTGAGTGGGGCTGTACCTGACATGTTGATAGGGGCTGTACCTGACATGGGGAGAGGGGCTGTACCTGACATGTGGAGAGGAAATGTACCTGAAATTCTGAGAGGGGCTGTACCTGACACGCTGATAGGGGCTGTACCTGACATGCTGAGAGGGGCTGTACCTGACATGTTGATAGGGGCTGTACTTGACATGGGGAGAGGGGCTGTAACAGACATGCGGAGAGGAAATGTACCTGATATGCTGAGAGGGGCTGTACCTTACATGCTGAGAGGG
Organism: Taudactylus pleione; assembly: GCA_031769625.1. Lineage (NCBI taxonomy): Eukaryota > Metazoa > Chordata > Amphibia > Anura > Myobatrachidae > Taudactylus > Taudactylus pleione. Next base: position 8,450,614 of record JAUIMM010000005.1, read on the forward strand.
GCTGTAACTGACACGCTGAGAGGGGCTGTACCTGACATGCTGAGAGGTGTTGTACCGGACATGCTGAGAGGGGCTGTAACTGACACGCTGAGAGGGGCTGTACCTGACATGCTGAGAGGGACTGTAACTGACATGCTAAGAGGGGCTGTACCTGTCATGCTGAGAGGGGCTGTACCTGACACGCTGATAGGGGCTGTACCTGACATGCTGAGAGGGGCTGTACCTGACATGTTGATAGGGGCTGTACTTGACATTGGGAGAGGGGCTGTAACAGACATGCGGAGAGGAAATGTACCTGATACGCTGAGAGGGGCTGTACCTGACATGCTGAGAGGGGCTGTAACTGACACGCTGAGAGGGGCTGTACCTGACATGCTGAGAGGTGTTGTACCGGAATGCTGAGAGGGGCTGTAACTGACACGCTGAGAGGGGCTGTACCTGACATGCTGAGAGGGACTGTAACTGACATGCTAAGAGGGGCTGTACCTGTCATGCTGAGAGTGGCTGTACCTGACATACTGAGAGGGGCTGTACCTGACATGCTGAGAGGGGCTGTAACTGACATGCTGAGAGGGGCTGTACCTGACATGCTGAGAGGGGCTGTACCTGACATGCTGAGAGGGGCTGTAACTGACATGCTGAGAGGGGCTGTACCTGACATGTTGAGAGGGGCTGTACCTGTCATGCTGAGAGGGGCTGTACCTGACATGCTGAGAGGGGCTGTACCTTGACATGCTGAGAGGGGCTGTACCTGACTTGCTGAGAGGGGCTGTACCTGACATGCTGAGAGGGGCTGTAACTGACATGCTGAGAGGGGCTGTACCTGACATGCTGAGAGTTGTTGTACCTGACATGCTGAGAGGGGCTGTAACTGACACGCTGAGATGGGCTGTACCTGACATGCTGAGAGGGACTGTAACTGTCATGCTGAGAGGGGCTGTACCTGTCATGCTGAGAGGGGCTGTACCTGACATACTGAGAGGGGCTGTACCTGACATGCTGAGAGGGGCTGTACCTGATATGCTGAGAGGGGCTGTAACTGACATGCTGAGAGGGGCTGTACCTGACACACCTGAGAGGTGCTGTACCTGACACACCTGAGAGGTTCTCTACCTGACACACCTGAGAGGTGCTGTACCTGACACACCTGAGAGGGGCTGTTCATTGTAACTGAAGCAAAGATGTCCATTCTGTTGGATGATGTGCACATCAGCCACATTAGCTCCCAATGTGACTAGATACAAATTACACTCTCTGGTAGACCAAAGAATTTTTTAACATCACTATCCACTATGTGAAATTGAAACAGAATACTTACTGAATCAGTGGTGGCAACACCTTTATTCTTGATCACCTTGTAAGTGTGGTCTACTCATACATTTAGAATTGTGCACTGGAGAAGGCCCTTTGCTCTTGGAGCCAGTGTCAATTGGTGGCAGTGTCAATTTTAACTCTGATGGCATTGTGGGTCTATTCTCCCCGCCTACCCCATTCTGTGTCACTCCTGTTTGTCTTCCCCTCCCTTAAAGAATGTAAGCTCTTTCGAGCAGGGCCCTCTACCCTCTTGTGCTTCTCCCTACTGTAATTTAATGTATCTCTTACTCCCCACTAGGGCAACTAACACTTGGCTGCTTATGCGGCATAAAGGTCACTAATATAGCAATGTTTATCCATGTCTTGTATTGAATTGTATTATACTGTAAGTCAATGGTTACTTATTTGTCTATGTACTTTGTAAGGCACAGCGGTACACTTGCGGCCATATAAATAAATGATAATAATAATAATAATAATAATAATATAAAAAGAATTTTTGTAATGGTAGAAAATATAATTAGAATATGGAGGGGGGTTTAACCCCCTATTGTTCCTCAGCACACTGAATAGTACCTGCAACAATATATGAAAATTATCTGGTCATAGAAATCAGAGATATTAGTTGCATGCATTTGCAAATACATGGGAAGCTGCTAGGCCACGTCAAGGCTTCTCTGTCACTAGCAGTCCCTAACACTAAGGGGTTCACATCCAGGGCGCAGTGCACCCCGAAAAACATCCTGCCCAGGACCCCCCAGGGCATCACACGAAAAATGGAAAAAGAGTGACAGTGCAGTGTAAAGTATAGGTGTGTAAGACTAATTAATGAGTGTTGGGAAAGGGGTTAAAATATATGTGAATTATTACATGAAAAAAATACAAAAATAATAGAACTACTAGAACCAGCATGCCCTACTAATGCTGTTTGTTTGGTATGAGTGGCATGAAGGAGCCAGCATTAGTAGGGCATACTGGTTCTATTAATGCTAGTTGGAGTACCCAGGGGTGACTCCCAGGTAAGCTGGCTCTCAATGTTGGAGCATTTATGTATGTGCCTTTATCAGGAGGCCTTAAATTTCATAAAATTTATATGTGCCTTTATCATGAGGCCTTATAATTGGTATATTTTACATTTGGGGTGAGTGTTCGAGCATAAGGCCCCCGGGGCTGGTCTGGCTGGACCCCCTCATGGCATCACCACTTAATACACATAGTTGCTTTTTACCTCACATATTATGTTTGTATTTTTTTCATGTAATAATTCACATATATTTTAACCCCTTTTTCCAACACTCATTAATTATTCTTACACACCTATACTTTACACTGCACTCTCACTCTTTTTCCATTTTTCGTGTGATGCCCTGGGGGGGTCCTGGGCTGGACGTTTTTTGGGGTGCACTGTGCCCTGGATGTGAACCCCTTAGTGTTAGGGACTGCTAGTGACAGAGAAGCCTTGAAGTCACCTAGCAGCTTCCCATGTATTTGCAAATGCATGCAAATAATATCTCTGATTTCTATGACCAGATAGTTTTCATATATTGTTGCAGGTACTATTCAGTGTGCTGAGGAACAATAGGGGGTTAAACCCCCTTCCTTATTCTACTTAGTATGACCCCTCCCTTTCATGCACCTGATTAGTGCTGCTAGATTGATTGAGCAGCTGCCATTTTTTGTTTGTATGGTAGAAAATATGTAATCTTTCTTAGTTCTGAGCTCTACACTTTTACATTGAAATGCTGGAAGTGGTGCTGTGTCTGGTGTAGACTGTATTTTTATAACTCTGTGTGGCTGACTCTTTCATTGTGCTGTGGAGGGCTCTCAGTTATTATTCCTGGGTTCTTATTTTTACATCTTGCAAAATGGTTAAACTTGCCACAAGCATTGAATGATGATCACATTTCACACAGCACTGAAATTGTTGATGCTGGAGGATACATACATTATACTCTTCTGATGAAATTACCTGTTGGTAAAGAAACTAGTTAGGAAGCCTGCCTTTACCATACTGTGACTATCAAATGGAGCAGGGATCCAGCAGTTTTACCTTTACTGATGCAAGAACAAGCTTATCCAACAGCAGTCACACACTACATGGGAAAATGTCAGTCTCACCAGGTCAAAGTGTGGTGCTATTACTGGTAGCTGACGAGCAAAATTTAATATCGGATAATGCCATCCGGATTACTAACTCCGAACACTTTACAGGCTGAGTCAATAAGTGAGCATACCGGAATCATTGTGCTGTGCGGAATCATTGAGGGTGAGAAACAACACACTATATCTAAGGATATTATCAGTATACACTTGTTGTCCACAGTACACCATGTGCTGGATACGAATGGTACTTCTTTGCCTCTTTAACTTTGCAACAATATGGACATTAGTTTAAACAGAAAAAATGGAACAAATTGTTTAAATTACTTGAAAATTCTCTAATATTATTGCCAATATTTATTTTGTCTTATAAGTGCAATAATTTATTTTATTTGCTGGGAATTATGCTATTCTATTTGGTATTAACATTATAAGCACTGATTGACTGACAGAGCACAGTTATTTTTTATCTATTACTACATACACTAGCTTAACTTTTGATATCACTTTTGTTGGACTGTTCATACAGCATGCATATGTATATGGCAGTGTCTAAATTCAGTTTCTTTTCATGTAGGAGATTGGTGCATGTAGTAACATTAAAATGCCATAGTCTCTTCTGTTCCTAATAAGCTAATTTCTAAGTGCACCATAATCACATTCTTGTCCTGTAGATGGAACCTTTCAGCATAAGTGGTATATTAGCTAAAGTGGGGTTTTTTAGAAGTGAAGTTGTTGCCTATAGCAACCAATCAGATTCTACTTATTTATCTAGCTCCTTCTAGAAGATAATATCTAGAATCTGATTGGTTACTATGGGCAACAACTCCACTTCTAAAAACCCACAATTTTGTAAATATACCCCTAAGACTGTATGTTTTCAGTGGAGACTGACATTGCTTTATTGAAAGTATGTCTGTCCATGATGAAATTTTAAACTTGGAAGGCATGTTTCATAAAATGTCTTAATCAGGACCTCAGGTTCCTCATTATCACCCTTTGTGCAAATAAAATAGTATATGCTTTGTAAACAGCCTTAGTACTAGCAAGCAATAAAAGCATTTGAGCCTGTACTTTTTGGACTTATTAGCTAGTCCAGCTAATGTGAAACTAGGGGGTGTCTTCAAGAGGAATCCATCTGAAAGTTAACTCAGAAAAGTTGATTGACAAGAAATGACAAATTACACATATAATATGCGCTTTGTAATTGGTGTTCCAAAAATGTTTTAGCCTACTACACTATCAGTGCCCTCTTGGTGTGTTTTCTAGGCCATTAGGAATGGGTTAATCCCGCGCACTGAGCTCTGTGTTAATGGCAAGCTGCTAAACAACCAGATTGGCACCCTTATCTACATACATACAGTATACCTACAATCTGAAAACAAAAAGTTGTAGAACTCAGCCTATCCCTATGGTGGTATGTTATTGGAAAGAGATATGTCCTTCAGGGAGCAATTTTGTATTGTAAAGAAATAGATGATCTATCTGTATATAACCCCAAATGCAATGTAATGACATGCATTCAATACTGGAATAAAAGTAACTTTACTTATCATAGAAAAAGCAAAAGATAAAAATGAACATACAACAATACATTAATGTTGTAGTCAAATTGAGCAATAATTCTTCTTAGATTATGGTAATTTGAAAAATGTCCATTCTAAGCACACTAATTGAGCTTTAGGGCAGGCTTCTGTGTGGGCAGGGTAAGTGACAAAAAGATATAACTGTTAACAGATACACCAGTGGGTGTCCCATCCGAAGGGAAGGACGTCAAGCCAGGAGGCCCTTTTCACTGTCACAGTACCCCAACTCCCTGTTCCTAAAAAGAATACTCCGGGCAGCACTAAAACGTTTTTTAACAACGGTACCTTTTTTTCCCATTGACATTACACAAACAGATGAGCGGGACGCCAAGGTCTGTTTAGACTTTAAAGTGTTCCGATCACCTTGGAAATTTTCTGTTATATCTTTTTTCCACATACCCTACCCATACAGAAGCCTTCCCTAAAGCTCAACATCTCTGCTACTTTTGACACTGTGGACCACACTCTCCTGCTGCATATTCTTCACTCCCTTGGTCTACGTGACACTGCTCTCTCCTGGCTATCATCCTACCTCTCTGACCTTTCTGTATCCTCTCATGACTCCTCCTCCCCCCACAGCCTCTTACAGTAGGTGTTCCCCAATGTTCTGTACTTGGACCTCTTCTGTTCTCTCTCTATACGTCCTCTCTAGGTAAACTCATCCGCTCTTTTGACCTCCATTATCATCTCTCTGCTGATGATACTCGGATCTACCTTTCCTCACCTGATATTTCCCCCTCTCTACTGATTCTTATCTCCAACTGTCTCTCTGTCATTTATTCCTGGATGTCGCAGCAATTTCTCAAACTTAATATGTCTAAGACTGAGCTGATCATCTTTCTACCCTTCCACAAAACCTCATTTTCCACTATTGCTTTATCAATAGAGGGCATAACTATCTCATCTAGTCCCAAAGTGTGTTGTTTTGGAGTCATCCTGGACTCTTCCCTCTCCTTCAAACCACAAATTCAGAACATCTCACAGTCCTGTCATTTCCATCTCAGGAATATTTTCAAGATCAGACCCTTCCTCACCCAGGATGCCACCAAATCCCTCATACATTCACTGGTCATCTCCAGATTGGAATACTGTAACCTACTACTATATGGCCTCCCCAATTCCCATCTCTCTCCTCTCCAGTCTGTCCTCAATGTTGCTGCTTGGCTCATTTTCTCTCCAAACACTCTACATCTGCCTCCCCTCTCCTACAAGCTCTCCACTGGCTCCCATTCCCTTTCAGAATGCAATTCAAGGTTCTCACATTCACTTACAAAGCCCTTACCCATTCCTCTCCAATTTCCATCTCTCATCTCATCTCCCTTCACTCTTCTGACTGCCCTCTTTGTTCACTTAATACACACTGCCTTTCATGCCAATTAATTACTTCCTCCCATTCCTGCCTCCAAGATTTTAACTGTGCTGCTCCCCACCTTTGGAACTCCCTCCTTCTCCCCATCAGACTCTGCACCTCTCTGCAATCATTCAAACAAACTCTTAAGACCCACTACTTAATTAAAGCCTTCCAGCTCTAATCCTAACTTGCTGCTACATCTTCCATCCTTCCTGCCTACCCGATCTGTGTCACTCCTGTTTGTCTGCCCATCCCTTTTAGAATGTATGATCTTTTGAGTAGAGGCCTCTACCTTTTTGTGCTTCTCCATACAGTATTTTCAATTATCTCTTACTCCCCACTAGGGCAACTAACACTTGGCTGCTTATGTGGGTGTAAATGTTGCTAATATATAGCTATGTTTATTATCCATGTCCATGTCCTGCATTGTGTTGTAAGTCGCTGGTTACTTATTTGGTTATGTACTTTGTAAGGTGCTGCAGAACACTTGTGGTGCTATATAAATTAATAATAATAATAATAATAATAATAATAATAATAATATTAATAAGTGTGCTTAGAATGGACATTTTTCAAATTACCATAAGCTAAGAAGAATTATTGCTCATCTTAACTACAACATTAAAGTATTGTTTTTTCTATGCCATTTATTCTAGATCCAATCTGGAAAGGGTCTACCAAGAAGAGCAATGATTGGTCTTGAGCAGAGGCTTTATTATGCATAGATATTGTTGCTTTGCATTTTTTATAGCATATGAGCACAGGTTAAGGGTTTTCATTTTGGATTTATAAATATATTAGCAGTGCCTACCTGTCATTGCCGAGTGATTAAAAATGTTATTAATTGACAAGGAGACAACACTCCTGATCAATCCCTTGGTGTCTGCTCCTCTGTGCACAGCCTGATGTTCCCAGCAAAGTTTGCTGGGTAAATTTCATATACAGACATCACCCTGGAAATGCTAAGTAGGCAGATCTCAGAGAAGGCAGTGTGCCTGGTGCCTAGATCAGCTAACCCCTACCAGCAGATGGGGACTTATCAGCAACAGGAGCGGTGGCAGGGGCAGAGACCAATGCTTGGAGGGAGGGAAGTACAGTGCACATGGGTATGGGCTTGGAGGATGCAGCCACAGTAGTGCTCCCTAAACATCCAGATGAAAGAGGCTGATGGGGGGCAAAGATACTGCATGGCTGAAGCTGGGAAACAAACAGGCAGATACACAACAACATCACTGAGCTCTGAGCGTCCACTCCTTCACCTTCCCAGGCACAGAGCATCAGAGGTAGGCAACATAGACCTACCATACATTTTTTTTCCCAGAACACCATGCAGCAGGCACCATTCACAGCACTGAATGTGATAGGGCATGGGCTCCAGGTCTCAGCCAATCACTGTGCTGCTGTCCCAATGTGGTGTCATGACATCATTAGATGCAGGAGCCAATCATCACCCCCCTTTTGTTCTCGGTTCTACATCCAGACAATGAAGAGGTGGGTTGGGAGGGGCCATCTGGCAGAAAAGCAGGGAGGGTGAGAGACACAGCAACATCTGCCTGGCTGCTTTCACTCAAAGTAATGTGGGGCTGAAAGGCTTCACACCCCAGATTACATGAACAGCTGAAACAGAAGCTGCTAAATTTTATCAGCTCACTATCATCATCTTCCCCAAGATCTCTCAGAACCTTTATTCCTCAAACAGACTAATACTAATCAGACCCATGTGATGCAGATGTATTTTAAAGGTATTCAGCAGTATTGTTCCATGGAATGAGTCATTTTCTTTATAACAGAACAAGGCATAGAACCCTCTTCACCACATATCCTTTTGCTTAGCTTTGCCATGCTTGGTGAAGCAGATCATTTAACTAAAAAGGATTTCCCTTTTCCCACCTCCCCCTCACTTAGCTATGCATCAACATTATTTTGGGGAGCCATAGTGTTGATGTTCCAGTCACCTCCTTCTATAGTCTGTGAGGTGGGGGTTGAGGATGAAAGGGCCTACGGAACCCTATCACTTAAGCCTATTCTGGGCTTCCTCTGGATGGATTTGGATGGCATCACATAATTCAGGTTTTAGGGGGGTTACGGTACCAGTCAGACCTGCCGTTGGTGAACTCTGGACAGAACTTTGATCTGGGGAGCCTTTTCTGAGCCTTCCACTGGATGGATTTGGATGAAAACTTCATAGAGTGATCACATTGGATATTGGAAGACATGGTAGGAGGTTGAGGTCCCAGTTAGACCTCTCATTGGTTTATTCTGGGCAGAAATTTGACCAGGGGAGCCTGTTCTAGGCCTTACACTGAATGGATTTGGATGAAAACTTCACAGAGGAGTGGAAATTGGTCTCGAATGCCTAATGGAGAGGTTGGCATCCTGGCTGGAACTCGTGGCATAGTGCAAAATCACATAATAAAACGTAATAACTTGAAGATTTAAACCCGAGCAACTCTGGGGACTACATCTAGTATATATGTATATATATATATATATATATATATATATATATATATTCCAAAATATCCACACTCCAGTATAGCAAGAGTACAGGTGGGGTGCTCAATTTAAAGGCAGTTAGAGCTGTCCATTTATATACAGAGAAAATAATCGGCACTCACCAAATATATGAAAAAAAGACTCATTTATAAATGCAAAAGCAGGTTTTGAAATACCCATTGCAGCAAGATACAAAAGGTTCAGTCCAGTCGACGTTTTGATCCCTATCCAGGATCTTTATCAAGACCACAGCGACCATGCAACAACAATTTCTGATGAACAACCAAGTGCAGGATATACACAATCACCATGCTAGCCATACTATATACCCCAAACAATTAACACAAGGTGCCACCCCCAACCGCACAGCCTGCTGGGTAGCAAAAATAGTACTAACAGAATAATACCATTATATTCTTCAAGTAGAACCTCTCCCTTTAGATAGCACATAACTACCTATATAGAGATCATACAGTAGGATCAGCATCATTTACATCAGCACTAAAGACACAAAATTGCTAGTAAACGCGAAAACCGGAAGTGACATGCGTTCCACAGCCGTGGAACGTACGCCAAAACCGGAAGTCACGTGTCCAGTCATCATAAGTAATCAAACAAATGTGATAGAGCTAAGGAAACTCGACCACCGGAAGTTACATGCGCTCCACCACAGTGGAACGCATGCCAGAACTGGAAGTCATATGTCCGGCCAACTAAACCAATCAAAAGGTAGTTTAGACTACATGCCATCATTATAACACATAGTCAATATGTAGTAAAGCCTATAAAAGTGCCATCTACTGGATTGCAAGCATATTACACTTAAATAGGAAAGTTAACTTTTAAACCTGAAATATAGTTAATCGTTATGGGTAAATAGTGTGGCTAGTGTTAAGCACCAAGTGCATGTTAAAAAACAATAATACATCCACAATACTATGAAAAATAATACTAAAAAATAACAAAATAATTTGAAAAAATTATAATAAAACAAACAAACAAATATTAGTATCCTCATGTGCAAGGTCAAAAAAAAGATTAAAGAATATAATGAAAAATTAAAAAATCGAATATTTAAATGATCTATTAATTCAAAAAAATATTGTAAGAATTGGACTCATTAAGTCCTCTGGGGGCTAATGTATCCAGATAGAAATTCCATCTAGCTTCACATTTGCGCAAAGCTAATTCACGATCTCCACCCCTAGCTAGGGTTGGTATGTGGTCAATATGCATACACTTAAGACTTGCCACAGAATGTCCCTGTTCAAGAAAGTGGATTGCCACTGGCTTGTCTGATTTTTTCTGCTCAAGGGCCATTCTAATCATGGAGCGGTGATGGGGTGGATTGATACTAGAGTTGCCAGTTGCTTGGTGGTGGAATATCCAGTGTGCCCTATTTTGTACACTCTTCCTAAGGTCCACAAGCAACTGACAGACCCTCCAGGGAGACCGATAATCTCTAATTCTAATCGTGGAGCGGTGATTGGCCATTCGTTCACGAAAACATCTCTTTGTCATCCCAACGTAGTGGAGGCCACACGGACAAATTAACATATACACCACAAAGTTCATCATGCAGTGTAGTTGATGTTTGATCTTGATTCTTATTCCACTATGTGGATGAGAAAAGGTGCTGCCAGTCAATAGTGATCTACAAGTGGTGCAGTCCGCACATTTAAAGCATCCCATTCTCGTGGAAGGAAACCAAGAAGTTGTAGTTGTTGCTGGTTTTAATGTGGGTCGCATAAGCATATCCCGTAGATTGTTACCGCGTTTGTAGGCGCATACTGGTGGTCTCTTGCCAAGTGCACCCAGATCAGGGTCGGTTGCAATAATCGGCCAGTATTTGTTGACTATTTTTTTCGAGTATTTCGATGTGGCATCAAACCTGCTGGAAAAAAGAATTCTGGTAGGGTCAATTTTAGAACCCCCAACCGGCTTGCCATCTGCGTGCCGTTTAATAGCCTTATGCAAACATCTCTGTATTGTTGTGGTGGAGTATCCCCTAGACACAAATCGTTCAGACATCTCGTCGATTTGTACACTAGCCATAGACTCAGAAGAATTATTTCTAAGTATCCGTAGAAATTGAGAGATCGGCAAGTTCTCTTTTAGATGACTTTGGTGTTGGCTAGTAAAATGAAGAAGGGTGTTCCGATCTGTGTCCTTTCTGTATAGAGTAGTTCCAAGGACATTTCCTTCAAGGAACACTGTGACATCCAAAAAATTCATTGTTGTAGAGTGAATACTACTAGTGAATTTGATGGGAGAAGCCAAACCATTGAGATAATGGACCATATCCATGAACTGGGTTTCCGTACCTGACCAAATCATAAAAAGGTCCATCTATAAATCATCTATAGAATACTATATTTTCAACAAAATTTGGCAAGATATGTGTCTGTTCATACCCCGCCATATATAAGTTGGCATATGCCGGAGCAAGGTTTGACCCCATGGCGGTGCCAGTGTTTTGTATATAGAAGCTACCGCCATACTGAAAATAGTTATTGGTCAGGACTAATTCAGTGAGTTCAACCAGAAACTCAATCGGTGGGCCACAATGATCAATGTTGATCAGCACCTGTCTGATGGCATGCAGTCCACCTGCATGAGGAATTACAGTATATAGCAAAGCTACATCCAATGTGGCCAACCAAATTGGTCCTGTAGGTAAACTCACTGATCTCAAATTTCTTAAAAAGTCATCAGTGTCTCTTAAATAGCTATGCATCTGTACTACCGCTATCTGAAGAAAAGAATCAATAAATTGAGCCACTGTCTGTAGTGTTGAGTTACGAGCAGAGATTATCGGTCTCCCTGGAGGGTCTGTCAGTTGCTTGTGGACCTTAGGAAGAGTGTACAAAATAGGGCACACTGGATATTCCACCACCAAGCAACTGGCAACTCTAGTATCAATCCACCCCATCACCGCTCCACGATTAGAATGGCCCTTGAGCAGAAAAAATCAGACAAGCCAGTGGCAATCCACTTTCTTGAACAGGGACATTCTGTGGCAAGTCTTAAGTGTATGCTTATTGACCACATACCAACCCTAGCTAGGGGTGGAGATCGTGAATTAGCTTTGCGCAAATGTGAAGCTAGATGGATTTTCGATCTGGATACATTAGCCCCCAGAGGACTTAATGAGTCCAATTCTTACAATATTTTTTTGAAGTAATAGATCATTTAAATATTCGATTTTTTCATTTTTCATTATATTCTTTAATCTTTTTTTTGACCTTGCACATGAGGATACTAATATTTGTTCGTTTGTTTTATTATAATTTTTTCAAATTATTTTGTTATTTTTTAGTATTATTTTTCATAGTATTGTGGCTGTATTATTGTTTTTAAACATGCACTTGGTGTTTAACACTAGCCACACTATTTACCCATAACGATTAACTATATTTCAGGTTTAAAAGTTAACTTTCCTATTTATGTGTAATATGTTTGCAATCCAGTAGATGGCGCTTTTATAGGCTTTACTACATATTGACTATGTGTTATAATGATGGCATGTAGTCTAAACTACCTTTTGATTGGTTTAGTTGGCTGGACATATGACTTCCGGTTCTGGCATGCGTTCCACTGTGGTGGAGTGCATGTATCTTCCGGTGGTCGAGTTTCCTTAGCTCTATCACATTTGTTTGATTACTTATGATGACCAGACACGTGACTTCCGGTTTTGGCATGCGTTCCACGGCTGTGGAACGCATGTCACTTCCGGTTTTCGCGTTTTCTAGCAATTTTGTGTCTTTAGCGCTGATGTAAATGGTGCTGATCCTACTGTATGATCTCTATACAGGTAGTTATGTGCTATCTAAAGGGAGAGGTTCTACTTGAAGAAGATAATGGTATTATTCTGTTAGTACTATTTTTGCTACCCATCAGGCTGTGTGGCTGGGGGTGGCACCTTGTGTTAATTGTTTGGGGTATTTAGTATGGCTAGCATGGTGATGGTGTATATCCTGCACTTGGTTGTTCATCAGAAATTGTTGTTGCATGGTCGCTGTGGTCTTGATAAAGATCCTGGATAGGGATCGAAACGTCGACTGGACTGAACCTTTTGTATCTTGCTGCAATGAGTATTTCAAAACCTGCTTTTGCATTTATAAATGAGTCTTTTTTCATATATTTGGTGAGTGCCGATTATTTTCTCTGTATATATATATATATATATATATATATATATGGATGGCCTCATTTCATAGCTTCGGGATTCTTCACTGTAAGAACTGAAGCACTACATCACTAAAATACATTACTCTGTTAGTGTATTTTATGGCACTTGTGTAACTTAAAATAATCACGCATTTTATGCAATAAACATGCATTTTATGCAATATGCACAGTTGAAGACATCTTAAGATTTCTGTGGCTATTATGTATATTGTACATATGTACAGGGTGATTCAGCAAGGAACACAGTTTTAAATATGCACGCAATCGGCCAATTGTTGGGTTTCTATGCATGCATATGCATCGCAGTGCACATGCGCGAACTAACCACTGTGTTCGGGACTGCGATCACAGCGACTACGCAGACCCATTGCTGAGTGATTGACCAGAAGTGCAGTTTGAGGGGTGTGACAGGGGGTGTGGTCAGGGGAAAGCAGGCATGCCAGTGCTTTTTAATGCCATTGCAGGGGCATGCATACATTATCCACTGTGATGCCCTACACAGCCTGAGGCCTGATAGCTTACATGGATGTTAGAAATTTCTGAGGAAGGTCAGAGCTTGTACAAGTGTGTGTGAGGCTGCACTGGTACTCGATTGTATCGATGGTTTCACAGTCTTGCTAAAGATTACGGATGGGTATAAGGTAAAGTGGGCATTCTTATGTAGTGCTGGGATTGCATTGTGATTGCAATGGATTAGCATTCTATCACAGATGAACTGCATGTGTAATTGCTATTGCAGTTGTGTTCTGTAGTAAATCAGGCTCACAATATATATATATATATATATATATATTTCTAAATCTATAACAGTTGCAGAAATATGAGGTAAAGTTATAGCAACCTTCAAGCAGCAATTAAAATAAATAACATTTTGGCTGCAAATGAGTATAATGAGTATGAATATTTATGCAAAAAGCTTCAGAGTAGAATTTTGAATTGACTTTTGGGGAGGGTTCATACTTTGCACTTCTTCATTTGCGCTTCAACAGAAAATGTTTAAAGATGATAGTTTTGTGGATTCTCGAGAATTATAGCTAAGTACCTAAGCATTTAGTTTATTAAAATTTGAAATCTGATATTTAAATGTACAAGTAGAATATGAGAGATTTATCAAAGCTTGGAGAAAGTGCAGAGAGTTAAAGTACTAACTAATCAGCACCTGTCAATTTTCGAACACTATAGTAGCACAGAACTTTTTTTCTGTATTAATTATTTTCATTGGTAAATTATGAAATAATGTTTAAATTAGCAAACATTAGAAAATACATGATTAAAATCTCTGAGGGTGAAAGGTAAATTGACATATACATATTATCAATTTAAGTACCTATGTAAATATGTAAAATATGTTTTACATTAAAAGAGAACATGACTAAAAGAGAATATATATATTACATTAATTAAAACTTTCAACAAAAACAGTATTTTTATTGTGTTTAATATTAAACTTAATTATACATTTTGGACATACAGTACCTTAAAGTATTATGTATTCCTTTCCTTTCCATTGTAAAGGTAACCCATTGGGAACCTTAAATAATTCTGGAAACAAAACATCTTTTTTTGTACATTTGTCAGCTGGAGCTAGCCTTTATAGTTACTAAGAGATAAACTTGCTTTTTTGTGTCCATTTTATTGATTAATAGTTCCTGCATTATACAATGACATAATTTTACCATGATAACCATATTTAGTGTGATTTACATATATTAATATTGGTTTACTAGGTCATGTTTGACATGATTAACATGGTACATTAAAACAATTGTTACGCTTGATTAAAAAAAAATACAGAAATCTCTAGATATGAAAACTTCATGAAAAATATAATAGATTTGGAGTTACACAAATATGAATTACAAAATATGCAATGATAATCTATTTTTGGTTCTAAAAAATAGAAATAAATATTAAAATGGATTATAGGATTAATAAACTCCCAAGATGGATTATATTAAAACACCAAGCCTGGGGCAAATACATTTTTCTATGTTCTGAGTAAACTTTATTACTTGGATAAAATTACTTTTGAAAAAATAATAAATAAAATTAAATATTAAAGTACAGTAAACTGAATCAAATATTGAACAATCTCCATTTTCTCTACAGAGTACAATGATATAAACTACACCACTAGATTCTATAGAGCCATAGAATAACAACAGATTAAAATGTTAAAGTACTGAATGCTTCTATGGATTCTGGAAAGAAACTTTTACTGACTGCAATACTTAATAAATCTAACAATTGTCATTGCTTAGACAGTCAAGAGTTCTTGACCACAGTCAGGGACAGACAGGTTCTATAGTTCAGCCCTGGTAGTCTGTCCAGTGCATGCGCCTTAGGTGCAGGCTCTTGCAAAGGGGGCATGCCACAAGTCATAGGTGCCTACCCTTGTGGTATACCCCCATCTCTTCCCAGCCCATCACTGCCATGGTGGCCCTTCTTTCCCCTCCCCTTACACCGGAGAGGTTTTGAATTGTTGGGAGCAACTACACATTTTGGTCACTCCTGTGACCTTTTTCAAGCCTCCTATGGCTCTTCCTCAATGCTGTGGCAGCATTGAGGAAGAACCATAGGAGACTCAAAATGTGTTGCCCACCTGTGCAGCAAAACAAACAAGGACTGAGATTGATGCATGTGAGTGTCTGGTGTGGTTTTTATCTGGAAAATCCACACCACAAATTAACTGAAGAGACACTCAGCTCCTTAGACTAGTAAGAACTTGCTCCTATTGGAGCTATTATATGCCATTTTTATTTTTATTATTTATTCTTGTGGCTTTGGATGAGCTAATTATTGTATCTCCTTCTGATATACACTTTGCTCCTTAAGAAGGTAATTTATGTATATGTCTCAAAAATTGTTTTATTTGCATTCCACATTAAAATATTGTTATTGACACACATATATACCCCCAGAACCTAGGTGAGCCGCATAATTACATTTTTTTAGTGTTATAATAATGTTTGTTCTTATGCTATGGTTACCTGCTGTGTATTGTACTTACTGCATGCTCTGCTTCTCAGTTATTTTGCCAGTTTTATGTCTACCTCCCTGTTCAGCATTGCAGTTATGGCAACTTATCGCTAATAATAATAATAATTAATAATAATAATAACAAATGATTATAATAAATTTGTCTACAAACTCTATGACTGGCCTATAAACCAATTCCATTGATCCTAACTTGCTGTAACATGCTCCTTCCTCTGTTTACCCCTCTGTGTCACACCTGTTTGTCTGCCCCTCCCCGTTAGAATGTAAGCTCTTATGAGCAGGGCCTCTACCCTCTGGTGCTACTTCTTACTTTACTTTCACCTACTTCTTACCCCCCACCAGGGCACCTAACACTTGGTTGCTTACGCTCTGTTGCATATCTAGGTGTTATGGTCACTTATGTATCAATGTATATTATCCATGTCCTGTTCCTATTTTTTACTGTAAGTCAGTTGTCAAATTATTTGTTTATGTAATTTGTAATGCGCTGCGGCACACTTGTGGCACCATATAAATAAAGGATATTAATAATAATAATAATAAAAATAATAATAATAATAATAATAATAATAATAATAATCCTGGAATGGACACCATTGTTTGCTAACTTGATTACAGCTGGAGCACTTGCAGGCAGACATGGGGAGACAGTGCCACTGGTCAGGAGGCTATCAGAGCTCACAGACCAGTAGTCAGTTAGCATTGGCAGCTCCAGTTTGGCTGCCTGTCCTCGAGCTCTGATTAGCTCACAGACGGAGCCAGATTCAAATTGCACCAGTGTTGTCTGTCCATGTCTGCTGCTGCCAGCCAGTACACCAGCTGGCAGTCGGGACCCAAATCCACACCTGCTGGCTGCTGATGGCACACAGGAGGAGATAAGAGGCTGCTGGTTGGAGACATGAGTTGATTTGCTGATGGGGCATAATATTATAAAAGGCATTACTGTGTGGCATAATTTTTAAGGGGCACTATATTTGTGTGGAATAATGTATTATATGGAACACTACTGATATGTGGCATAATCTAATGTGTAGGGAACATTACTATGTAATGTAAGGTGTAATACTGTGTTGCATAATGTATAAGGGGCACTACTACTGTGTGGCATAATGTGCATAAGGGGTACTACAATGTTGCCTGAATGTGCGTTTTGAGGCAAAACATGAATAGGCTCCATGTGGGAACAAATGTATGTGCTATTAAACATCTGGTTCTTTTAAGATCTTTAAGATCTTGCTAGGTGGGCAACAAAGTTCTACTTACACCCCTGCATGCAAATACAGAGGGTTGGCTAATATATATGGTCACTTTAAACAGGACTGACTAGATTTAATATAATCTTGCATGAGACATACAGTTGGACACTTTCTCAGATTGTGAGGTTAAAAGAATACTGCCAATTTCCACTTGAGCCAACCCCAGAACCTGTGTAATCTAAGAATGTCCCCACTTTTAGGGATTGTGTGACAGTATGTGGCCATGATGAAGTAAAATCCTAGGCACTCAGAGGCTTGTTCAATGCAAAAAAAAGTTATATTCCTACATTCAACATTTTGGGGTATATACCCCTTCATCAAGACCACATATAGTACACACAAATAAATCACTTACCATCTTAAGTACCCCTGCAAAGCAATCATGTCCACTTTGTGCTACTGGCTCACAGGACCATCCTCAAAAAAGTTCCACTGTGCCGCACTTCTGGGTCCCGCTGGAAGTGTAACCATAATAACCCAAAAGCTTGGGTTCCAATAGCTCCAACCAACTGAGTTCCACCAGAGGCAGCCACAGGGAACAGCTAAGAGACTAGCCTGTTGCCAACAAGGCACTAGTGTGATTCAAACTTAATGAATAAACAAATGTGGTTCTACATATAAAATATAATAGATTATAATCCTATCTAACCATGATCCATGGAGCAAATATACAGATCTATCTAGGAAATTACAAAAACTACATATAGGAATAATGAATAATGAATTATATATAAAGAGAATAATAAATACCTACAATTTTTTAAAAAAGAACTTTAGCAGAATAAAGAAGAAAATACACCTCTCCAATGTCTAGTACAACAACCCAATTTTTAAATAGTACTATTCCAGTTAATCCAGCCTTGTGCTCAGTACTTTAGTCAGATTTCTGAATTGAATAGCTCCAGGAGCTCCCTCCTGGCATTATCAACAGCATGAAATTTGAACTTCCCCAATATGCCAACAATCATACTGTTGACTACATTATGCTGACAGGTACTCTTTGTTGATAGAGTACAGGGTGAAATTATCATTACAGATGTAGCTGCCATCATCATTGCTGTGATGTTTGCATGCACCATCAAGCATCGCGGCATAGAGCAGCTCTCGCTGGGCTGTGACTAGGCATGACCGGCGTTCTCCCCATTGCAGTCTATGGCATGCACGTGCATACAAACGTGCATGCCATAGATGCAGGCACACTAGTCATGCCATCCATGCATTGTGGCAATGATGATGGCAGCTACATCTGTATGTCGATATGTACAATTAAGTCGACAATGTTGCCACCTATTTTTAATGTTCAAGCTAACCCTAATCCTAACATTTGTATTGTTAATATTATAACTATGCAGACATGTCATATGATGACATTTTAATTGTGTTGACATCATAACAGCACTGTCCGTTTGGCAATTCTGGCAAATGTCAGAATGGGGATGGCCCGATGGGCCAGACTAGTCATATTGTGGCCTGGTTAATCAGCTCCACCACTAGGTGCTCTGCTCGGTTGGCAGGAATGTTTTAATTTGTGGGCGTAATATGATGTCATGACATTATGTTGTGCAGCTGCATACTAGGTGCACCCTTGTGACTCGTGATATGCCCCATGACTTGTTGCTCCTCTATTCTGATGCACACATGTGCCCATAGTGCAATAACAGAATGATTGCTGGGGATAATTGTTAGACATAGTCAATCCATGGTCAACATGGTGCAGGTGTTGATATGTCCAATGGTAAATTCGAAATTCTGGTTACTGTCTATATAGTTATTGTCAATTTACTGACTGTACACCCTCTGTGGATTTACAATTTTGCTGAACAGTAGGAACTGGTAGAGATGACTGAATATCAGGGATAATCAGTCACCACTCTGGTACACAGTTTGATGTTTGTATTGATTTAGTGTGTAGCACTTCAACTCTACAAATTTGTTTGATTGCACTTATTTGTAACAGAGTTACATTATTTGTCTTACATGTTAATATGAATACTGCATATATATTTTAAAACCATGTGAGTTATATAAAGAAGGATGATAGAAGTATAATTAGATTGAGGAGGGTTAAACAGTGAGAGAGAGCAGGCTTGTAAACTCCCCTATTATGAATCACTATAACGTTTATTTTTTTCCAATCTCTTAACAGTAAGGTTGTTGGTTCAAGCCTTTTCAGTCTACAGGATATTTGTGTGGTGCTCACTGATTCAGGCCTTTTTCACTGCAAGCTACTGTATTGGACAGGACATTATAATCTGTCCTGGTTTGCTGTTTTATGCTGATGATGTATTCTTGTTTTGGTTTCTTATCCCTCTATATCTCTCCTTTCTATTCCTTTTGTTTATTTAATCCATACTTTTATCTGTTCTATTTTTTGTTATATGTGCCCACACCCCTCCCCATTGTTTGTTGCTTTGTATATACTGGTTGGCCTGTGTACTGATACACCCTGCCCATTACCTGGATGGATCAGGGTTCCTAAACTTCCTCTCCATTCCGACATGCTGTTTCCAAGGCCTGGGCTCTCATTCCAATGGATCATTAGTCTCAGCTCCCATCCTCCTCCCATTGGTTGTTTTGCAGGGTCTACAGGTGCTAGATTGTGGGGCATGCCTCCTTCTTGGAATCTGGCTACTCAGAGGGGGTTAGGCCATTTGTGTATATGGGGTTGTCACCTGTTCATCACATTATTGTGTTTTAAATAATGTGATTATATCCTTGGTTGGGTCTCCATGGTTACCGTTGATGGGTTCCGAATGTCGGCGGCACCCCGCACCAATTACGCTTCCGGTGAATGACACGCACATGTCATTTCTGGTCACGAGTATGGTCCCGGTGGTGGAGACTCTCTTGAACTAACAAGGTAAGGGTTTTGTGTTAGACTGCACAGCTTATTGGCAGATTCTATTTTTCATTTGCCTAATGTAACCTAAGACACTTGTTTTTTTGTGGGGACCCCGCCTTGATGCCTTGGGATTGGTTGTTCAGAGTATAAATAGCTTGTGTATGCACAATATTCTTATGTCTTGATAAAGGCTCCCAAGAGAGCTGAAATGCATTGATTTTAAGGACGTGTGCTATTTTTCATTGATCCAGAGATGTTTTTATGCATGAATATATAATTTTTTGGAGTCACTCACTGGACTGGATTGATATAGACTTCAAGTATATATGAGATATGGTGCTTTTAAAGTAATACAGTGAAAGAAACATTGATGTCCAAGAGTCACACCTTTGAAATTGTGAGTTCGGTAAGCTGATTGATATATCTATAAGATTAAAAGAAACCTTGATATGATTTCTACTATTCACTTTGAAGTGAGTTAATGGTGCGCTGTACCTTCTAGTTTCTGAACACACTTGGTGAAGGTTTAACTGTTCAAAGATACCTGTCACACTAGGAGGCGGGTTATTGAAAGCCGAGGCCTGAGGTTGCAGGAAGTAGTGAAGGCGAGGGCCTGGATGTATGATCTCTGCATCCACGGGTCTTGGTCGTTGGCTAGTCAATGGTGTGGAATATAACCCACAGGGAGGTGTTCGCCAGAAACCCCTCCAAGCAGCATATGGGCTTGAGCTGCACCCTGTATGCAGGTTGCAGTCCTTTGACTAGGTGACCAAGCCTTGCAGGGAATAGAGAAACAAATACCCGTGGCCCAATGGAAAGTTCCGGAATGGGCACGTGGGAGAATAACTGGGTAGGACCTCTGGCTTGGGGTTTTGCACTTGAAATGCTAGTAGATAGGGAACAGGTCATAGTGCTCTAACTGGTTGCTATAGCACAACTCACCACGGGATGCAACTGGGTGCACACTATACCAGATTGCCAGTAAGAGAGATGCAGTGAATAGGCAAAGGGCACACAGACTGGGGAGTAGGCATGCTGTTGCTCCAGTACAGGTAAGTGACCAGTTTACAGGCTGAGATGAAAAAGCACTGTAGCGAGGAGGATGGTGGTAACTGCATGCAGGCTGGGGTGTTAGACGCTCTGCAGCTTGGATACAGGTATGTAACCCAGTTTACAGGTTGAGATGGAAAAGCACTGTAGTGAGGAGGATGTTTAGGATGTTTGGTAACTGCACAAAGGCTGAGGTGTTAGACGCTTTGCGGCTCAAGTACAGGTATGTAACCAGTTTACAGGCTGAAATGGAGAAGCACTGTAGCGAGGCAGAAGGAGGTAACTGCACACAGGCTGAGGTGTTAGATGCTCTGCTGCTCCAATAGAGGTAAATAACCAGTTCACAGGCAGAGATTGAAAATGGCACTGTAGCGAGGAGTATGATAGTAACTGTACATAGGCTGAGGTGTTAGACGCTCTGTTGCTCGGAAGAATGCTCTGGTAATAGCTCACTGGAAGCAAGGGAACCTGGAACAAGTGTCCATTAGTTTACACTAGAAATGACAATGGTTGTTCAGGCAATTACCTGGAGAACAGGAGCCGGATATATACCCCTGGAAGCCTGCTGATAGGTCTACAGCATCAGCTGACTGGCCAGACCACTCAGGGATGGAAGTACTGCCACAAGGGAGAGTGTCATGGTGGCACCCATGATGGGAACTCTGATCCCCGCTCACCAGGCCGCCCAACAAACCTGCATCATGGTGAATGCTCAGCTCCTCCCATGTCACCGCACCAGCCACCCGACTACCCGGGAAGTCAGAGGAAGCCAGTGGGATGGTAAAGGATGGCCGATCCCCAGCTGACCTCTGACAATACCTTTATAGGAACCACATGGTGTCTTTCCCTGTAAAAAGGGTAAGCTTGACTATGAGTACAAACTACTTTTCAAACTGTGGGGTTTTCTCTTCTTCTCCATAATGAAAAGTGGGATTTCATGGTAGTGACACAATCCATGTTTTTTTTTCTTTTTACTGCACATATCACGCTGAGGGAGACATTTAGCAATTTGAACCCAGAACATACTAAGAAATAATTCCATGAAGAAATATTTGTAACTCAAGGGACGTTATGCTATAAGTATTTTACATTCAGCGCCTGTTTGTGTAGCTTCTCTTTCATTGTTCATTTTTGATTATTGCTAACAATGCTGTCTTTTTTTTCTTACTATGTCTCTCTGGTGTGGTCTGGAAAATACACTAATCTGTTGCCGCATGTTGAGGATTCTTGCCTCTCCTCCCATTGTAGCACAGTGTTTCTGCTTTTTCCTCCTCCTCTTCTTCTTCCAGTGGCTCATCATCCCTCTTTGTTAGCCATGTCATCCTGGTGTTCTAATGGTTTATCTGGACTCTAGACACCCTGGGTAAAAGAGTTGTCTTGGGAACACCACAGTTCTCTTTGACCTTTACAGTTGTGCAGGTGACCAAATCTGTGTGGACTACTTTGGATGTTTTCACCATTACTGCCAAAGGTTAGAAGGTGTGTAGGAAAATATTACATTTTTAAGGCCTGCTATTTAGATACATAACCTGGGGGAATATGTTAATGAAATCAAGTACCTTCACCTCATTTGGTGCATGGTTCTATGTGGTAGTCGTATGATTGCAGTCTTATCAATCAGGATGATTTCTGAATCCTGGGCTTTGGCTCCAAAGATGTTGAAGTGTGCTGAAGTTGACTAAGCCTCAGTGGCAACCCTTGGACCTTGCTTCTTTTCACCATCCCAGGTGACTTTGTATATCTTTTTTCATGTTCAAAACATGGTAATTGCTTTGTTTTTTCACAGCACCTACAGTACATTATGTTGCATTTTGTCATTCTCAGCATCTTTGTTGACAAAGGATTGTGGACAGGCTTCCTCTGTGCAGAGTGTCTTCTTTGGCTAAAGAAAGTCTTAAGATGCACTGATTAATTTGATATGTGACACTTGTATATCTGTGTTAGGTTTTTGTGGTTTTTGCTAGGATGCTTTTTTATAGGAAGTTGCTAGTGGCAGCTGAATAATTTCAGGTTACTGAGGTTTTTGTTATTCCTTTAGGGTGAAACAATGAAGATAGATGGGTGGATTAGCATTAAGAGGAGCCATTGTCCAGGACTTGGGGAGGTTATCCAGTTTGTGGCCCTTGTTCCCTCTGGTATGCTTTGACATCTATCTCTGGAATAATTTTATTGCCATTGATATGACAATTAAATTGACATGGCTCATGCTTGAGGAAGGTTTACACAGACTAGAATGCAATCACAGAGGGAAAGCGGCTGGTCGCTGAGTACGGAAGATGTCCGGCTAAGTTTACAGACCCACCAGATCACACGTGAAACTTCTAACTTTGATGTATGTGAGCAGATTTTATTAAATATTGCGTTTTTTTAATATTCTCACATTTGCGCTTTCCTTCTATGATTGCATATATATATATATATATATATATATAATTTTATTTTTTAAGAATCACAGAGTTTTGAGAGTTACAAGAAGGAAGAGGTCAAAACCAAAGTATGGTACATGTTTTAGGGGGTGCATGACACTGTAGTTTTGATACTATTAAGTAACACATTACACATTCACTAGCTATCTTTCATTTACAGTACAAAAACTCCCAAGCGGCTTAAGGGTGTCTACCATGTCAGTAAATGCAGGCAATATAAAATAACAATAATTTATACAGTAAAGAAAGACAATGACACAGTAGATTGGATTAAATAAAATGCCAGCATTTATTTATTTAAAATGCATCCATTTATTTAAGGTGATGTTAATGAGTTATATTTAAGAATAGATATTTTAGGGACAAAAGAACAGCTATAAAACAGAAATCCCATACCATGCTCAATCAATCAAACAAAACATATACTTCAAAAGGTAAAGCACCAGGGTGCTGAAAACAACAAGAGTAATTATTAGCCAAATACTCTTTCTAAAATTGACTTCTGATCCTGTGAGGGAGGTAGTTCTACCCGTGTAAGAGTGGTGCAGCTCTAAGCATAGTCACGAAAGGTGGGTGCACCCCAAACAAATATATAACTCTAAACTTGCACCCATTCTGTTACTCAACTGTACTTTTCCACAAACAGATGAGTTGAAAAAAACACCCCAAGACCTACAAAAAACAGGGGAGGGAGGGTGGATGAGATTAAGCAGAACAAGAGGCCTGGTCCTAGCAGGACAGCAAATAAATATCTATGTTGACAACCCCATAAAACCTCCATTGGCTAACCCAATGGTCTGACATGTAGACCAGCTCTCAGCCATGTGGTTTAATCCAGCTCTGGCATATTCTGCCCTCATGTCCTATTTTTACATTTTCCATATTGACTGTTAAAACAACAACCATGCTTGGAGAGTCAGCTGCCACCCACACAGAAGGGAGTGTTATATTAAATTGAAGGAATGGGTATGAAGTGTGAATAGCTACTGGTTTATATCCCGATGCCGGCAGCCAGAAGGGAGAAGATCCTGACAGGGCAGGTAAGTGCTCTATCCCTACCCTTTCCCCCCCCTAACCCTCGCTTAGTGGTGCCTAACCTAACCCTCTTGAGAGAGTGCCTAACCCTAACCCTCCACCGTATGGGTTCCTAAACCTAACCCTAACCTTGCTATGCTCCCTAAACTTAACCCTCCCCACCTGTGGCTGATGCAAAGGGTGCCCCAGACTTACCTAGTTCAGGCTGATGTCCTTCGGTATTCTGGCATTGGGATTAAGATAGGCATTGGTATTTTGATGCCTATCTTAAGTCCCTTGTAAGGATTCCAATGTCAGTATTGAGACCGGTGGCCACATTCTTAACTTGAAATTTTGGACTTTTAGAAAGAAGTTAGATTGGCAACATACCGACTGATAAATTCTAATGTTCTAAGATAGATATGCGTGTGTGTATATTGTGTGCATACTAATAAGTAATATAATTTGAATGTGCTGCAAGAACAATGAAAACCACTGTATGTTAAGTAGTATAAAAATGAACAGTCATAGTATGTGTCAACATATACATAAGTAGAAGATTATATACACAATATACAGTAGCTGTACTGGATAAAGCTCATCTTCCAATGTCTAGGCATTTTTTACAATTGAGACCCAAGCCTCCTTAACATCATGGGTACCCTTTATGTTACAAAGGCTAAGGACCCACGTGCAGGCTATGCCTTAATGTTGGATGTGAGGATACCCAGTATAGCTATATTGTGCACAAAACTTGTGGACATATGGTTATTAATGTATTTATTTCAGGGAGCCAGACTTTTGTTTTGACATATACAGTAGCCTTTACTGTCCTAAAGTCAGAACAAATTTTGTAGGCAATTACATTCCCCTGTAAGAGTGTTTTTTTCACACATTTTACAATTTTACCTTCTGCATTTCTATTTTAATTAGCTTTAAATTGATAACCCTCATTTAAAACTTTTTTTTTACTATGCATGCATTCTTGAGTTATACCAGTGAAAAGATTAGAATCACTGAGGGGAAGAATACTAGTCAGGCATCCTTCAGAGAAAATATCTGCTTCAGCAAGTCTCCCTGGATTAGATATTATTTTCATTGCAACACAGGTTCATATTCGGGAAACCCTGCCAATGTTATAATACAGGCAATTTTAGATGACAAATAACTCCAACTTTAACTTTCACTTGATAAGTATACCTTATAATCTCTACCTAAGATTCAGCAGTGGGATATTAATTTACTGTACTATGAATAAATGTTATAGCAATGCAATTTGTTTAATTAAATTTAAATTTTCTGCCATCAACCATGAAATTAGCATTATTACACCATTATAAAAAATAAAGGTTGCTTATGGACTTCCTTTTAGTTTGTTAAGTCTCACAATAGTATGAAGCTCCATTACTTCCCCCATAATTGATGCCTTACCAGATTTTATGGGATTACCCTAAAAACTCTCAATGGTTTGCACCGAGGATGGACTTTATGAGCCTTATACTGAGTCATGTGCACTGCATATGTTTCTCTTCTGTGCATGTGTCTATATCACACTGCACATGGATCCAGATAGCTTGCACACAGAGTAGGAGTTGCGACTGAGGCATGTGGGAGATGCAGGGTCTCAAAAATATCTTGAAAATGTATTGGGTGTTTCAGAGCAGTGATAGGGAGGCCACTTAGTGGATGCATGGAGATAGTCCTTCTACTGAGCATATTATGGGAATGTCACTGGCATGCATTTATGTACACTTATGTACAGAGATGTCAACCACTCACATATGAGGCCATACTTGGATGGAAAAACTGCACCTTCAATAGAGGGGTGCAAGTTTCAATGTAATGACCGATGCTGTGTCTAAAGACGTGCTACTTCAGGGTCTATTGACTACTCAATCATGCTATTCATGCACATTTGGATGCAAGGATGTACATCATGATAGAGATTTATCGCAGAATTTGTATAAAGTTTCAGATGTATGATCTCCAAAACAGACAGTAATGGATGTGGCTGTGTTTGACTCTGAGTAGCCCTTATGAAGAATACAGTGCTATGTTACCACAATTCTTAAAAGTTAAACATATACCTTGTAAAGGGGCCTATCCATTTGCCGACTTCCTGCACAATGTAACCAAAACCAGGAGGTTTTTGTCGGAACATGCAGAAAGTCTACAAGTGGATAGCCGTCAGGGACCAGCAATGCGCGTGCATGATGGGTCCTTGCCGACCCTCACTATCTATCGAACATGTCTGTCAACCTGATGATGGTCATCAGGTTCAGCATGTTAATAGATATGGAGGTTGGGCTCCTGCACTGAAGACGTTCAGTGAATGTCTTTCATTGCAGTGCCCACACCTCAGCGACATGAAAATCTGAACGCTGGACATTCAGACTTTCATATCATTAAATGGATAGGCCCCTTAAGTGGTACTTTATATTATTAATAATAATAATAATAATAATAATAATAATAATAATAATAATGATGATGATATTATTATTATTATTATATTATTATTATTATTATTATTATTATTACTATTATTATTATTATTGATAAAAAACTTTATAAGGCACCACAAAGTGTTCACAGTGCCATACAGAGTAACAAAAACCATTTCACAATAAACGTATCAGAGCATAAGTAAAATGTAGACTAAAAAAATATACTGGTAGGATAATTGGCTCCTAACAAAATATTAACCCTAGTGTGTATGTGTGTGAGCATGTGGTAGGGAATTAAGATTGAAAGCTCCACTGGGGCAGGGACAAATATATAATATTCTCTGTAAAGCACTGCAGAATATGTGTGCACTATACAAATATCTGGTAAGAGATAATAAATAAATAATGTATGATGGCCAAACATACTATAACATAAATACACATCATAAATTCAAAACATTACATTTATACCACAAAGATGGAAAACAGCAAATGTAGGGAAACTCACTGAAGTATGTTCTGGTGACCCACTAGTGGCAATGATGCTGCACCGAGCATACAGACACACAGTGTCAGAGTCAAGAAAGGGGAGAGGGGTGCTGGTGATATTAGGCATCTTAATACTAGATCTTTGTCCCTATGTGATGCATGAACTATTCAAAGAGAGGGCATGCCCAATTGTGCAAAGTAACTTTAGGGAGATCTCACTTGTGTCCTGGTTTTGCTCTTTCATGCTTACCACAATATCTGATTTGTAACACTGATTTAAGGGTGCAGGAGATTTTACTTTCTTTTTTTAAAGGTTTAAACACTTCACACATCTTATATATAATAGTGTGCATAGGTGCAAGCTCTGTAGTAGCTCAGGTACCCCCTATATTTGTGTTGCTTGAAGTCATGTCTATACATAGCATTCAGTCATATAGTGGATATAGTGACCCTGATTCTGAGTCAGATGTAAAGTAGCTGTGTTTGCTGAAAGCCATGGAATCCAAATTTTCTAACTTATGCTAATATGAATATTCTTAGTGGTAATGTGAGGATCCAATTGGCTTCAAGTAGGAAGCCACACTGCCACCAGCTTTACTGTCCACAACTGCCATCATTAGTATCAGCACTTACACCTACCCTTGATGCATAGAAAAAGGCTTCCCTTTGAATTATTGTATACTCAGAATAGCAAGGTACTATAGCTACAGACCCACTACATTCCCATGAGATAAATATGTTGCATATGACTGCAGTATTGCTGCCCAGTTGCAATGCAAAATGCCCAGATCATGCAAAGATAGATGCATCCCACTCAGAATTGGCCAGAAATATGCAAAAATATGTAAATGTGCTCAGGGCCGGCAACAGAAATATTGGGGCCCATTACACAGACATTTCTGGAGCCCCCCTTCTCGACCCTGACCCATTGCTGATGCCAGCAGTGACAGCCAGGGCTATGCTGCATTTGGCAGCATGGCCCTCGCTAACTGTATTGCCCAATGGACCTGTATGCAGGGCCAACAGAGGATATCACTGATGATGCATGGGAGTTCACTTCATCAGCAACATATATACATAATATATGTGTAAATATACAGATACATATAAAGAATATATAGATCTGTATGTATATCTATCTATAGGCCTGTATATATATATATATATATATATATATATATATATGGATTAACCTTTGTTATTGCATAACAAAGATGCTGAGAGCCGCCATTCCTTGTTAATATATATATATATATATATATATATATGTATAATTAGGGGGCACACTGCACTGTCAATCTAAATGAAATTAACACTGTCTGTCGCTTACCCTAACATCCGCTGGGACAGACAGTGCACTGTGGAGGATGGTGCAGCTGGTGATTTATTCCTGGTTGGAGGCTGCTACTTGACTCCCTGCTCTGCCTGCTCCTTGGTGGGTGGTCAATGTAGAAGGAAACCAGGGAGATGTGCTGGTGCAGCTGTGCAGCATTATGACATCATTCCCCTGATGCCGGGCCTGCGCCGGCCCATATCCCAGGCCAAACATCCAACCTCCGCTTCCCACACTCGATACAAGCGAGTGAGACGGGGCTGTGGCCAGCCAGGCAATGCCACGGACCCGAGGCAGAGAGGTACTTTGTGCCCATGGAGCCCTTCAGAACCTCATGGGCACAGCACAATTGTGCCCCTAGTCCCCACCTGTCGCCGGGCATGAATGTGCTTCTGTGCATGCTCAGTTTGCGGCTGTATAACAAACTGCATTCAAATCAGAATCAGGCCCAATGTGAGCATTCCTAATCATTTTAAAAAGATGGCTCACATAGAGATGCTTGGATGTTTCCAACATGTGTATTTGGCAAGTGTAGAGGTCTCAAACTTGTTTGTGATATGATTGTGATTTTTGGGCCAGTTCAAATTGGATTTCTTTGGCACATCCAAATTAACAGTTCAAATTAGGAGTTCACAGTTCTCAGTTAAAACAACACACAGTTAAAATAAAATGATGTGTGCTTAAACTAACATGGATACATTTTATAGCACTTTAATCCAAATTGCAGACATCATTATGTTTGATTTACATTTAGAATTTTCTGTATGATAAACTATTAGAAATCTTATATATAAAATTAATTGATCTATTTGTTTGTTCATCTGTCCGGTTATTCACTTGGACACACCTGCACCAATTGGGACCAATGTAGGTCGACCAGTTGGATCCTGGCCAGGTTTTAGGGGGTTTAGGTTCCCGGTCGGACCTCCCATTGGTGTACACTGGTCAGATGGATTTGGATGAACACTTCACAGAGGGGTGGCAATTGGTCTACGATGCCTAATATACTGGTTAGGTTCATGGTCGGACCTCACGGTGGAGTGCACTGGGCAGAACTTTGAACCAGGGAGCCTGTTCTGCGCATTCCACTTGATGTATTTGGAAAAGATCACATAATAAAACTTAATAACTTGAAAATTTAAAGTCAGGAAAAGCTGTACAGCACCAGGCACTTCAGCTAGTACTGTACAAAACCTTTCAAAGCTGTTTGCCTTTTTGTCTTTTTAGAAAATAGCCTCTTTTTAATTAGGGCAGCACCAAAGAACCGCTTTGAAACAGTTGATGATTTTCAACTTTAGCTTTTTTTACATAGTTGCTGAAATTCCTTGATTTGCTTCAGAATTGATTTCACAATGTCTTCTATGTTTGTGTGTCCCAGCCTGTTTGCAAGTATAGACTTCTCTGCATCAGCATTTTATGGGGTAAATTTACTAAAGTGAGAGTTTTTAAAAGTGGAGATGTTGCCCATAGCAACCAATCAGATTCTACTTAACATTTAACTAGCAGATTGTAGAAGATAATGGCTAGAATCTGATTGGTTACTATTGGCATCATCTCCACTTCTAAAAACTCTCAATTTAGTAAATTTACCCCTTGGACTCCACTACATCTCAAACTGTCATGATCTCAAACACTACATCTCAAACACTCATGATCACTTATAGGCCTCAGCACCATCCAGACTTCTGCACCATAGAAGTCTCTATGATGCCAACTGACCAATGTTCTTTATTATTATATCATCATCTCCTTCCTTTACAATGCAAGCTCTCTCCAGAAGAATCTATAACATGTGTTTAGAAATTATTGTCCACTCTCTGACTTCCTTGGTTATCCTTGTAATACCTTATTCTGACTTGTTTCTAAGGGTAGTTTGGTTGAATTTGCACCCTAGCAATCTATTTTGCATAAATTGAATCCATTCATTATTTTCTGCTTAACTGAAATCCTCATTTATGGCATTAGGCAGATTTTATTTGAATGCCTCACAATTGATCATTTACATTACAGTTTTTCATTAATTCATGCATTGTCAATTTAGTTCAAGTGTTTTACATGTGTGTCATACCTGTATTAGTCTGTAAAGCACTGTGAAATTTAAGACACCATATAATTTATTTTTGATGATAATTACCTATTTTTCAGGTTTATCAAATAGAAAAAATGGGGAGACCATAATATATGGTTATGGTTGGTGTTATTCACTTCTTTGAGCTTCCACATGCCCACACTGTAACTCAAAAAGTAACAAACCAGCAAGTTTGAAAATATATATTTTTAATAATGTGGTAAGCCTACAGTTTGCCGATTTAATTTTATGGATTAAAATTTTGGATGCTTAAAGAATATAGAGGTTTGTAAGAGCTTGAATGATAAAAAAATATGTACTAACATTAAGGTCTATTTTGGTTCATTTCTTTCTAAAAGTTTCCTTGATTATCTAAATTAATGGTGCCTATTGTTTGCAATATAAATAAATTATTCCATTGAGTTTACTAACCTTAATGGTTTCATACTTCTCATTTTGCCACTGGATATATATATATATATATATATATATATATATAATGGTAACCAAAATTGGGAAGACTAGCACACCAGATGAAGTATCAAAAATAAGTAAATTTATGTAAGGTGCATGTCAAGAATAAACATTGGTATCCAGGATTTGATCTTCAGTCACACAAAGTTGTGCATCAAAGGAACAGAGTATACTTATCCGTGGAGCTGAAATAGTGTATGTGTGCCTGCATGCACACATACACTCTTTCAGCTCCACAGTCTGTTGTATTCTTATGAAGTCTTGACAATGGTTCCGGAGTGGAACTGAAATGTTGGCAATTATGGATTATGTGCATGCTAATAAAGCTTAAAGTATGTTTTGACTTCAAAAGTCTGGCAAGGGCCTTTATCTCTACGTATAGTAGATGTGATATCCTTTATTGTTGGGTTACCCACAGTTCAGTGGAAACTCTAAAGAAGCACCCCAGCAAATTACAAGATATAAGGTGTGAGTGCTGGACCACAGATATCATATATATATATATATATATATATATATATATACATATATATATATATGTATATATATATATATATATATATATATATATACATCATACACACATACATACATATACACACATCTTTTAAAAACTATTTCTATAAGCTTTTGTTTCAGAAATGTTGTGGGCTCAGGCTATATTAGATGATAACAGAACCAATAGTTTTAATAGAGGCATTCACTGAGCTGCATGCCATTTTACTGTAAACCCTTACACTTCTGGAAAAATTGGTAATGAGTAATTATTCAACTCAAACTGTGCCCTGCTCTAAAATCTAGTGCTTGTGTAGGCAACAAACAAGTTACCTAATGCATCAGGTTGCAAAATTAGTTTTACAATTCTAAAGCAATAGGATGGAAGCTAGACATTTCTTTTATTCCATCTGTCCTTAGCTTATTGAGGGCAATGGTTTATAACATGATAATTGATATATATTTTGGGTTCTAATAATAAATATAGTTTCTTTGTGTGTATTTCTTATACTTTTTTAATTTATTTTTACTTTTGAAAAATATTAATTACACAAGTAATCAGCTCTTAGGTGAACAGTGCATTATATAGTGTAGCAAAATAACAATATTAGTGGACATGGTAGCAAGTAAAGTTAAGCCTCTTGCTACTTTCCTGCAGTTGTGAAACTACAAGTCCATCTCATATTGATATTGTGCTTGAACTTGTAAAACAGGCAGGGAGCAAGGCCACCATCATGGGGGGACTGTCGGGACTACAGTCCCTGGCCCGGAGAGAGAGGGGGCCCGGATGGCATTGGGGTATGTTACACAGACAGCAGGGAAAAGGGGTATCGGCATAGCACGGCAGCTGCATTTGACATATGGAGCTGGCCAAGATTCCAATCACAGCTCATGGAATGGCAGCCAATCAGGAGCAGTTGCTCCTGATTGGCTGCTATTCTGTGAGCTGTGATTGGCTCATGGCCAGTTCCGTACCACTCCTGATTGCCTTATTTTAAATGCCACTGCCAAATTGATGTTTATTCTCCCTGCCTGTGACTGCCGGCATGTGCATTTCTCCTTGCTGCCACCCGGGCCTCCTCTACATCAAAAAATGCTGCTGCAACATTGATGTTTATTCTCCCTGCCTGTGCCTGCCGGCATGTATTTCTGCCTGTTGCCACCCAGGCCCCTTATCCATCAGGAAATGCTGCTGGCACCAAAGCAGGTGTTCATTATGGAGACATGATGTAATCTGCTCCTGGCCTGTCTACCCTGTTATTGTTCAGCTAGTATTTCATGCGCTCTCCCTAGCCCAGTCCAGAAAGCCTGCCTGCCTTAGCCTGTCTGCACCCCCCAGTCCAGACAGCCTTCTAGTGAAGGCCAGTCTGCCTTCCCTGCCTCTCACCCTAGTCCAGTCAGCCTTCCCTGCATCCCCCTAGTCCAGCCAGTCTGTCTACCCTGCCCTGCCCCAGTCTAGGCAACCTTTCTGTGAGCCCCCTATTGCAGCCAGCCTGCCTTCCCTGCCCAAGTACAGCCAGCCTTCACTGAGCCCCCTAGTCCAGCATGCCTACCCTGCCCCTCATCCAGTACAGCCAGCCTTTCCTGCCCTTGCCCCCCCTAGTCAACTGCCCCCACAGACAAAACTTTGAGAATTTTTATACTGGTTGATGTCCTGCTAAAAAAAAGTAGCTCCACCCACATCCACAGCTCTGCCCACCACTGGGGGCCCTACCTATTTTGTCAGTACTGGGCCCCACAATTCCTGATGGCAGCCCTCTGATGGCAGTGAGCTACATATACTGGGAATGGGAAAATCATTAAAGTGTCAGTTAATACCAGCTACAAGATTTAAAATTCCCACCAGCACTAGCTACCAGCTATTAGAATGTCATGGCCTCCAATGATGGAAGGACACAGCATTAGACTATGTTCAATAAATCACTGTAGTATTATTCTCCCTAAACTAGGTAATAAGGAATATTACTAATATAAAATAGTGAAGTACTTTATTTTTTGTAAATATAAAACCTTATTTTCTAAATTGATTGGATTTTTTTTTCTAAAACAGTAATGTATTTTAAACATTCAGTATCTTTTACAGACATGAACAAAAAAGAAAAAGTCAGCATTTTGCTTCTTTCATTCAATGTGATGTTGCTATTGTGTATTTTTATTTGCTTTAACCACTTCATGAACAGCAGGTACTCCCCTTAATGACTAGGCCAATTTGATTTTTTTTCTAATTTAAAAGTTTGAGTGAAAATAACTTTTTGATTACTTACTCTACCCAAGTGGACTTTATTTGCTTATTTTTTTGGAGGGGTTATAGATGTTGTGCTCTAGCTTTATAGTGTAGATCTAGTTTTCAAATTGATAATGCATTTTCATATGTACTGTAGATAAACATGTTTCATTAATTTCAAACAAACACACATAAGCCTAAAATGTGTCCTACTTGCTTGATTAAATGGAAACCCAATTAATGTTGTTTTATTTAAACATTTATAAGGAATACATTTTGTAGAAATAAAAAAGTATATTTTAGTTTTCCAAGTGTGACACTTTTGCTAACACTGTGCCATGATAAGCCTTGCTTTTGTGAAAAAAAACATTAATACTGTTGAAATTACTGATATGTCCTTTATTGTTTGGCTGGACACATGGCAGTATACTAAAAATGATAGAGCATATTTTTGCTTTCGGAGACCAATAATTCCACACTTAAGTTTCTAAACTCAAATAGGTTTTAGTGTTTCGGGTTATTACTTCTGAGACATACAGTAGAAAATCATCAAGAGTTCATTATGTGTCCTAAATGGCACCACATAACAAATGAGTATAGGTGTTGATGGAATTGACTAGCCAGTAGGAATGCAGTTCTGATTCTTTGGTAATATTATAAGTTTTTCTTTTGTTTTTAACTCTGGTGTTGCAGTAAGTATGAAATAATGTAATTTCTGCTAAAGATTGCTTGTCATATAATACACTAACATTTCTTTCAAAGGTTAGCTCATTATTTGACTGAATCAAAATCCAATACACTATTTGTTTATATAAATGTAGCTACAAAATACCTAAACCACTAAATAATTCTAAAGTATGTAACTAATATCCTACATTATGTATATGTCTAAAACTCAACATCCTCCATCCTTTAATAAAAGGTTAATGATAGTAAGGTTATCCTTTAGTATTTGAGTATTGTTGCATTCTAAACATACACATATAAATTATGTCACAAAAAAGCATGCTTACATGTACGTTTCCAGTCATACCTCTCCAGATAACTCCAGTTCAAAAATAGCAGTACAGTATTTCTGCAACTGGCGTACATTAGGCATACAAATCTATATATATATATATAATTAGATTATCATAGGGATGAGACTTGATAGTGTTAATAGTGTGAAAGCATTTAAAGAAAATTAAATTAGTTTTGCTTCTACAGATTATTTGATCTTATGGTATGTAAAGTAGTTATTTAATCAAGCTTATGTATAATCAATAGATATTGGATGAAGATAATACTGTTTTGAATTGATACATTTGTACTTGTGTGTATTGCTTTAAGGATATAAAAATCTCTTTTTACAATTTATATTTTTTAGCTAAAAAAAATATAAAATGTGTTCTTATACAATAATAATAACAATAATGGCTCTTTATTCATCTTCAAAACAAGAAGTTTCTAGATTTTGTGGTAGAAACAATAGTTTTGCATTTAAAACAAGTGTGGGGATTCTAAAAGATATTCAATGAGGAGATGCATTTTCAAAATGGAGATTTCTGAACCACAAGTTTCAGTTAACAAGAAAACAGACATTTATCAGCCTAGTGTACAGATGCTATTCTAATAAAATGAACTACTCTTTTTAAATATTATTTGTCTTACCACAGAACGTTTTTCTTGTTTGGACAAAAATGTTCAAAGGTCGTGATATCACTGACATAATTACCCAATTATATATGTCCCTGATGTCACTAGTGTACTCCCCTAGTCAATGTGAACAAATTAAATGTCAAGATAATTGTGAGATTGATAAATGTACATGTTTCTGAGGTTATTTTTAAAAGTATTCTATTTTAGAAACTTCCAAATTTGCAAATTCTACACAACTGTATAACTACATTTAAACACACTACTATGAAAGACTCACTATTAATGAATACAGTTATTTCAAATGTAGATGTTGGAATATCATATTTGTACACAATATAATATTGTAATAAGTGTTAAATATACAAGAGAGAATATTGTCTTAAAAGTGTTATTAATACATGTTAAAGTTTGTTTCCATTTAAATTGTAATATAATACTAACATTCAAACATTGTTGGTTAGCACTTAAAATGGAAAGAAGCTTTTATCTGCAGTTTCACAAATAGAAATGACAAGTGATCAAAACAGATGCCTGCATCTTAAAATCCAGCGCAAATTTATTATGTACTGTCAGCTGGAGGTTATATAATGCTGCAGGTGTCATCATCATCGTCTTCTTTGAATATACAGTAATTATTATAACTACTAAAGATATGCTTTCTAAGAATGTATCTGGGGATGTGTCCAAGCCTCATTAGGCTGCATCTCTAGGGAACTTGCTACACTTCCTATAAAAGAACTTGCCATTACTGTATTCATCTGAAGTTTTTCTACCCACATTACAACTCTCCAGGCATAAGAGGCCATAAGTCTATATATATATATAAATATAATATTTAATATATATTTCAAAATGTATATAAAAATGAATTTTGATGCACATGCACAGCATGTAAATGTGTATATTTATACCACAAAAATGTATATATGCTCAACTCTAAAAAAGGGAAAAAATTAGATAAAAAAGAATGGCTAGATAACAATACAACTTTATTATTATTTCATTAAAATTTCTTAAAATGTAGCCAATTAATCCACATACACAAATTAGCTGTGTCATGAGGGAAAGAGCTGGCAACTTTGATAAACCTTTATTAATACAAAATAAGTGGTAATGTGAGCGGGGTGGCCAGCTGTCACAGTTATAGCTTTGCTAGGAACTACAATGATTGTTTCCTGGCTGTTGTTCTATGATTAGAGCTGTCTAGCGACAGTTCGATCATGAGCATGCGGTGTGTGCTCAGAGCAGTATCAGATTATTAATGTCTATGCCTCCTCAGAGTAGCATAGTCACTGAGCGATATAGAATATCAGGTGTAAAGTAGTTAACAACGTATTTGCTGATTTGTGTATTCCAAATCAATAGCAACATATGATAATTCCTTTTTTTTAAATAATGATTGTGGTTGTAATGTTCAAATAGCTATGGGATTTGTGTTATTATGTAATATTTCAAGTAGTGATTACCTGAGAAAAGGAATTATTAGCATGATTAGGTTAATGAACAATTAGACATATAATAAAGGTACTTAAATTGTTAACTAATTTAACACTGCAGTTGCATCTCACATTATAGAGCTGTGTTGGAAATAATATTAGCATTCCCATAACTAAAAAGTCATTACTGAATGCCCTGCTGCTTCTTATAATTGCTGTGAAAGACTGAGAAAAAATAATTGTCTTTTCCTGCAATACTTCTCATAATAAACACAAGGACGATGACCATGTCCCAGTTTTCTTCAAATTTATAAAGAAACACACAAAAAAATCCAATTATGTATTGTATTTATCATAATGTAGCTTGAAGATATACATATTTAACCATATTATTATGTAAAATGTGTGAAAGACAATTTAATTTTTGTTCTGATGGGATATTTCAGATGATTTAATATACAGTACAAGAAACTATACCATATCTATAGTCATCTATCTATAAGGGCAAGTATAGTGTGGCTCACATGCCAGCCCTTCTCTGCACCTCTCTCTGTACCTGAGAGGTTACTGCATTTAACTGCATTTAGTGGTATGTTTAGCATATACTCTGTAGGCATTTGCAAAGTTTGTGGTCCCTTGATGATAGGCTGCAAGCTTAAATGTTTTAATAAAAATATGAACAAAAGCCCCATGATTTATTTGCCAGATACTGTACACACAGATTTGCAGTACTAGTAATAGAGCTGACAAAATCACACAGGATTTCTGATAAGTTAATACAGTACATACCCATGCACAAACACATTTAATACAATTTAATTTGCACTGAACCAGAGCAACCTGCAGACACTTGCCTTCAATGTATAATATGAGTGGACAGATAAAAGATTATAGCCAATTGGTTGCTGTGGTTTAGTGTCTATGGTTTTACCTAAATGTGAGGTTAACAAAGAAGCCCAAGTATGTTTGTAATATTGCATGACCTTAATAATAGGAACTCTATAACAGTGACATTTTCTATGGTTAAAATAATAATTTAAAGATCAAAGGAATTCTTATCTGATAATTGTTCTCTTCCTTTGGAAGAAGCTGGGGAAAATGATTAGAGGGTCACTGTAAATGCAACATGTTGATAATACAATTTATTTATATACTTTGATATAAGAGGTACTGTAGAAGTAACCTAATAAAAACAAATGTATCTAAGTGTGAAACAATGTTTTATATACAATAATACAATTTAAAGAAAGGATACATGTACATAAAATTCAGCCGTTTATAAATGATAATTATGTTGACTTAGGGAAAGTCAAGATGTTATTGTAAATTCCACATTTACTAATGTAGCCTCATAGGAAAAATAATATATAGAACCACAAAAATGTCAATATCATTTTACTATCATCCTCATAATGTAATCAACCAATCATAGCTACATGTGATATTTTTGCATTCCATACATTTTTATTTTGCTTTTGAATTTGTCACCAGCACATGTGGTAAGAAAGTCTACAAGTTAGCCATTCTTCCAGTAAAGATCTTCTTACTATGCTGATTGTGAATAATACAAACATATGTGTAAGTTAACATAGTTTTTCTAACAACTTCTTACAATGTAACATTTCCATTCCCTTTATTAATAAAGTTATCCAACTGAATCCTCTGAAGTTCTGTATGTCCTTCTTAAATTAAAGTGATCAAGACAGTAACTCATATTCAAGATGTGGTTTAAATAGTAATTTATTAAATTGTAATACTATATTTGCATCACATGCATTTATACCCCAAAATCATTTTCCATCTTTGATTTTTAAAATATTAATTTAGAAAATACTAGCTGCAGTACCTGGCTCCACTTGGATGGTAGTGGCTGATCTGTCTCTCTCTATGCAGCCAGCTCCTTCCCTCAGTGGGCTGCACTCTTGTGATCTCTGCCACTTGGACACCACCTCCACTGTACTGAGCCATGAATCTTGCACAGGAACCACCTCTAGGGACCTGTACTGAGCTGGCCCCTCTATTCTCTTCAGTGACTGCCCTCAAGTATTCTCATTACTGAGGACAGTGCTGCAGCCTCCCTATATGAAATGGAGCTCCACCAATCACCACACATAATGGGTTCCTGAACAGCAGGTACACCAGCGCTATTGTAAGAAGTCTCCTCAGGTGGCAGCTACCCTTTTTTGAATATACTCTAAACTCCTCTCACTTCTCACAGCAAAATCTTATCTATGGAATACAATGTATAGGGCTGAAAATTATTTAGACTTGCCTAGGGCAGTGCAGGGGATCCTCCCCATGTAGCCCTGTTCACAGTTCCCTGATGACTGATCATGATGATCCTTAGCCTGAAACATGCCTGGAAAATTAACTACACAATGACAAAACTGCATTACAATCAGTCCAGTGGTTGCTGAGTTTATTGCAATCAGATAAGCAAACAGACATTCTCAGTTATAAGATACATAGATAGATAAAGCTGCAAAAGAGATTGCAGCTGCATGCTGATACTCTTCCATGACACCTCCTCTTTTTATAATCAATTCAGGACACCTCCCATTTTTACTCTGAAATATCCATGGATGGCAGAAGCCATCTTAAGACATAGCGATTCTGTACAGAAATGTATATGTCATCACACATATTGGTTCACATGGCATGTACACAATAAGGGTTTCCTATAATTTTAGTGCATGCTCAGTTGAAAATAATCACTTAACTTTGCAAACATCACCAATGTGTCAACCTCTGAGTCAGGCCCAAATTCTCTAGCACACTAAATGGGGCTATTTGCCACTATTTGAAAATAGTTTATGCAGACATATCTGTATGTATGTACTCACAAAGCAAGTCCCAAGTCATCAAATGGCAAGAATAACCAAAAAAAACAACCTAGACATGAGCACATTGACTCAGATGGAACTTTGGCTTGACAATTTCCTCTGGGTATTCTCATGTCTATAATGCAAAATACTTTTTTAAAAACTTCTAACAACACCTGGCTTATTTAAACAAGCAATACCATACTAAAGGCCTGATTCAGAGGCACCTGCAGATATGTTTGCATCTTTATGCTAATGTGGCAACCAATTCTGTTCCTATTGAGACACCTGAGACATCATTAGATGCACCAATGGTAGCAAATCAAAGTTTGTATGGCTTTAAAATAGATTATAGAATAAAAAGTCAGACTTGGAGACAGTGGGATAGCAGCATAAATTGCTCATAAAAACTGTTCAGGCAAATAAAAGAAATACAATTGTTTGATACATCCAGTTGATGTATTTAATTATCTGGATAATCTCAACTGACTTCCTACTAACCAGATAAAGGCCTACCCATAGTGCACTCTCTATGGATAGGACCAGAATTACACAACCCATCCCTCATCCTATGCCTTTACATGATATGTACAGTTCTACTGTATATATGTTATGTTAAAAACAATACATGTTATATGTTTAGTTTTGTTATAAATATATAATAAAACATCTTATGAATATATTATTCTGTATATTACTGTATATATGATATATTTTATATTTTACTGAATGTGTTACCCATTGACAGTAAAATAATTATAATGTAACTATATTAACACTAGGGACAAAACACTTAAATTACATGGGTTTACCTCTCTTTGACCATTTTTGACCAATTTTAAGGAAATCTGAAACCAAAATCAAAACACATGTGTTATAATTGGCAAAACCAAAACAAATGTCAAAACATGGAAATGGTTTAAGAACAGAAACCAAAATGCATATCTAGTACTATGTCATCACATACTGTATGTTTTACCCTGTGCAATTATTCAAAACCATAGAAGTCAGTGATAACTGCACTATAACTTGTAAAGATCCTTATTCGAGTGAGTGATTAATTAATGCAATTAATTTCATTGACATTTCATTAATTTGATTGCCATTTAATAATGAATGTTCATTTCCCCTCCATGTATACTTTGAAAGGTATCTAAATTGAGATTTAATTTTGCTTTCATCCTCAATAACAAAAAATGCAAAAAGCGGAAATAGTAGCCTTCTCTATATATTTTTGATCATATAATCATTCCAGAAATGTTGTTAAAGGAGGTGGGGGTTCCTGCCAACACAGAACAAAATATCATTTGAATCAATGCAAAAAATCAGAATATATATATATATATATATATATATATATATATATTTAACAACATCAATTTTCCAGAAACACCAGATATAACATTAAGTACTTCATGCTACATATTGTTTCATTTTATATTTTAAATGTAATATTATATAATATAAATATAATTAAAACCAATGTAGCAAATTGAATAAATCAAACATTAAAAATACATTATGATTGAAATTTCTAACAAATTCACCATTATGTTAATATTAAACAATAACATAAGTCAGCTGTAATCATTGTGTTCAAAGTAGGTAACAGTGCATCTAAGTAATAGTAGATCATATTAGAAACTTTAAAAATAGATGTCTCTCAGAGTCTATAAAAGCATTTAGTATGTAAACATAATAAATATTTGCTATTCACAGATTGTCAGGAATTAGTAGAAAACACCATCGAGGTGGTGACTTTTTTGTTAAATATCTGGAGGAGACAAGTTGAGTGAATATCAAATACAAACACTCTTGTTTAATAAACAATAAAGTTTTACATATTTCTTTTTACCTAATGTTATTTTTGAATATATTACACTGTAATTCTTATAATTTCAAACAGATATTTTTTTCTTAAGTTTCCAATTAATCTAATTATTACAATAACATCACTGTGGTACTTTTAACAACTTTAGTTTAATATGTACTGTATTTTTAATTCTATTTTTAATGAATATGCATATTGTTATGCCAAAAAATATAATTATAAAGCTGCGCAATTACCTTTCATTTAAGTAATTAACACTAATGAGCAATCAAGAGATTTGACCAGGGCCAGATATATAAAAGAAAAAGCTTATCATTCATATTTAAACACCTCTCTAATGAAGTTCCACTTCTAATGCATAAAAGTCATTCAATATTACATTAATAAGACATAGCATGTCTTATTAGTGTCAAGGTTTCTGAACGGAATCCTCAGCACTAGTATAGCTCTTTCTATGATAGAACCATAAGCTGTGCATATAACAGTTGCAAAAATGGTTCCAATGGCTATTCTGAAGCTATAATTTGCACTGTAAACAACAAAAAGTATGCTATTTCTTAATGCAGTCACTTTCCCTTGCTCACAATATTACTTTGATAGGACTACAGATGGGTTTCACCCCCACCCTCCCACCCACAGCTAATCACTACCACTGTGGCCCCAAGGGAGGTCCAGATAAGTTGTGTCTAAACTATATTTTCAACCTTAATATTCACTGCTTTCACACTGAATCTCCATGGAATTGAAGAGTGTATTTGCTAATTTTCCACTTCTGTCAATTGGGGAAGCTGCAGCATATCTGACTGTTCTTCCTGCAGCACATGGTTATCTTTTTCCTTTATTTGACATTCACATTTGTCTCCATTGCTTTTTTGTAACATTACTACAATGATAATAATTATTTGAGGAGAAAATTGTTTCTCCCTAAATGTAGTTGGGATTTTAATATATTGTTTATGGATAGTATGATGATTCCCATACAGGGTGTCAGAGACTCACTGAGTGAGACTTGATGAATGCAATACAATAAGTCTGGATTTACACATGATGCATATATTCCCCAAGACTTCACTGCTAATGTAACACAGGTCATGTCTCCCCATTTGAGTATCAGTTAAATTCAGGAAACTAATATTGACACTTTGGCACTAGTTTAGTGCAAAAAGCAGGAATAAATAGCCCAACAGATGATCATGGCAGTAGAGCTATGATCAAAGAATCATAGCATTGATAATAGATACTCATTT
This sequence comes from Taudactylus pleione, assembly GCA_031769625.1. Classification (NCBI taxonomy): domain Eukaryota; kingdom Metazoa; phylum Chordata; class Amphibia; order Anura; family Myobatrachidae; genus Taudactylus; species Taudactylus pleione. The sequence continues at coordinate 8,493,744 of JAUIMM010000005.1, forward strand.
CCACATGCCCTCTGCTAAGACAGAGTGACTAATGGATAAGGAGATGATCTTGCAGCTCGCCAATGCAAAGGTGCCACATATCTTGCTCCACCATGGGCAATGTAAGACATCTGGGTGTAGCATGCAACACAGAAATTTCAATCTGAGCTTAACCACTTTTTTAATTGTATTTTCAAGAAATAGAACAAACAAGTTTTAACAGAGGCATCATAAATGAATTACTGAACAATTATAAAATACATACTAATGTAATACCATAATCTGACAAAATGTAGAACTAATATATTGTGCATTGTATCAGTAAATTACCAATTATTAGAACAAACTTGAAACCAAATATAACTGTAACCATTAAGAACGATAGGACATGAGAATGTATCTTTCTACCTGCTACGTAAATTGAACATCTTTTTTTGTCTATAAAGATATGCAACTAATAAGGAATTTAGATGACAAATAAGGGAATAAAAGATATAAAAGTACTAGAACTGCCAATCTAAAGCAAGGATATTGGTTAAAACTCTAATTCATTTGGTTCTTAGTTTAGCATACCTTTGTTAAATTTTTTTAGCCACAATTTTTTTAAGGAAATTTTCTGTTGGTTTTGCATTCTGACCATTTACTAGAAGAACACTTTAGAACACTAGACCAACTATAGAATATTTTACATAGACAAGTATGCAAACTAAGCATCAGTTTGCAATCCAACCAAAAATTTACAACAAACCAATGACCCAACCACCCAAATAATAAATTACCAGCTGATAGGCATTTTGGAGTTCTAAAACACATTCTATTGGAAAATTATATAATAACAACTTTTTCATATGTTTGTTTACCTTTCCTTTATGTTTTGCTAAAGTTGTAGTTACCTCATATAGTATAGGTGCTTGATGGATGTGTACATTTGCAATTGTTTACAAATAAACAATACTATTGAAATGTTTGGCAAAATAGGCTTTAGACTACCTGTTGAAATGTTTTTAGAAGCATTGCACAAAACCAACTTACCACATTTGGTGTACCTTTACAAGATATATAGTTTGTTGTGTTAACATTTTTTTTCACAAAACCAATTAAAACAAACAAATATGTTAATGGTTAGCATGATAAACTGTAAACATAATGTAAGAAATCATTGGACATTATAATTTCCTTTTAGGAAAAAGAGGATGGGATGGATCCTCATAGTTTGTGCATTTAGGTCCTTAAAGTTAACTTCCAGCAGCTGCCCATCTCAGCAGAACCTCCCAGTCTCTCTGCTACCTTGATCCTTACCCCTGTGTTGAGACCTGCTGGAAGCAGTGCTTGGGCTGCCCCGTGTCAGTGGCCCACACTCACTGTAGAAGAGACGGAGCAGCCACCGGGCACATCATACTAGCCGGTGGTGCTCCAGGACCGAGAGAAGCTGCCAGGCAGAGCCTCCTCTCCTGTCTGCCTAACCCCACCACCACCAGCTAGAGACAGCCCAGCTAAAGGTAACACCTTCTCTCCTCTGCTGCTGTAGAGATAGCGGCAGCCCAGCAGCTACAGAGACAGTGCACCCGCCGGGCAAATCCTCCCTGTGTGCCACCCACACTCTGAGCCTTTCCCCAGCAGCACCCACACCAGATGACTGTAGAGGGAAAGGAGAAGTTGCAGGGCAAATACTCATCTCCCACCACGTAGCTAGAAACAGCCCGGCTAAAGGCAAAACCTCCTCCCACCACCATATATATAGCAGCAGCCTGGCAGCTGTAGAGCCAGTCCAGCTGCCGGGCAAATCCTCCCCCCTTTGGTACACACATCTGGTGGCTGCTCTGTTCCCTCTCCATCCTACTTCTCCTATCCCACCTCCCCCTCATCCACCAGCAGGCAGCAGCTGCTCTAGCACTGGATAGTGTCCCGCCATGCAGCAAGCATGGTGCTACACCTCCCACTCACCCTCCCACCCATGTGTATACACACCAGACCAGAGCCCTGACTACATATATATATATATATATATATATATATATATATAACAATATTGTATGTAAACTATATATATATATATATATATATATATATATATATATTAACAATGTTTTATTTTTATTTTATATATATACTGTATGTGTTATAGGCAATTTAGTTTTGGTTATGGCGGTCCTATCTCGATCAAGACTCGATACAGTGCCTCCGATTAGAGATGGTATACTATGCAGTATACTAAGGATAACCACTGACCATCGATGGTTTGCAAAACTATAAATGGTCTATTACCGATAACAAGTTGTTATGCCATTGCGGATGGTCACCGATACTGTACCATCAATGGCAACCAGAGGTGATTTTAAGGAAACATCGGTGGCTGCTGTCTAAAACAAATGATGATTTTAATTGATGGTTGCCCCATCAATAGATAATCATCGTTTGTTTGAAAGTGCAGTCATTGATGTTTCCTTAACATCAGTTGGTTGCCCCATCAATAGTGCAGCTGTCAATAACCATCACTACAGTATTCCATAGCTTTTGCTGTTTTTATGGTTTACTGTGTTTGAAAAAAATAAATAATAAAATTGTGTTGGATAAGTCTCAAAAAGATGTTCTTGACCTATTTCAGTCAAACCCCCCCCCCCCCAATTTTGGAGCGATCTTTGGAAACTAAATTTGTCATTTAAGTGGTTAAGGAAGTGTAATAGATTGTCCTGTTTATCCGGAGCCAATAAGTTGGAGTGTATTTACTGTATTTTAAAAGTTAAAGTATAGAGTCAAAGCTGGAGATTCATGAAAAACTAGGAATGATGCAAGTAAAACTTATTTCTCAATTGTTGAAATAAGCATGTTTCACCTTGATCAAAGTATACTTTATATCTTTTTCTCATGAACGTTCTGATGTGAACACATACAACTTCCCTCCGTATGTTACAAGTCACGTTAAATATAACATAATTCGTGAGTGCCTTGCAACTCGAAAGTGCTGAGTGACTTTTTACCTTAAAATGTGTCTTATTCTCAAAGTGATGCGAATAGGATTAATATGATACACAATCTGCTTTTGCTGATTACAATGGCATGAGTTATGCCTGTATTCTGGGCCTGATTCAGACCCGCTCACGAGCGCTGAGGCGGCTCCGTCATGCGCATGCGCGAGACCCGAATAATGGTGACCAAGCCATCATTAAGGATCTCGCACCGAAGGGGGCATGCTGTTGATGGTGATTGACATCACGCCCCCTTTGGTGGGCATGCCGGGAGAGTGGCTACCCAGATGTAGGCATTCCCATGAGAATGCCAACCATCTGGGGCCGGCCCCACTGACATCACTAGTGATGTCAGTGGGAGTCCAGGGCTTGTGGCAGCGAGACCCTACCGCAAGGGTATCATCACAAGCCTGATGGTTACGATGGTCTTGACAATCGCGACCATCATTTTGGCTGCTCGCTATAGCTGTGGGACACTCCAAACGGTAGGAGGGATGGCCCTGATTCAGAGCGAGCGCTCTGTCAGAGCGTCCAGCTCTGAATCAGGGCCTCTGTGTGTATCTGCATGTGAAATGCTACATTACAGTTTCAGTGACTGTGTCCCTATAACAGAGCATTTTTAATGCAGATACACTTGTAATTGCACATAGAATATATGCATGCTACGTATCATTTTAATCAGCAGAAGCAGCTTGTGTCCAAAAACACATTTAAATGTAAAAAGTCATAGGAAAAGGCTCTCGATGCTACTGAGTCATGCCACAGCATGGCAGAACAAGAAGGACTATTTAACATCCAAGGAAGTAAGATGTATGTGGACACGTAAGTAGATGACAATAATGAAGCTTGATTCAAAGTTGGGATTGCAATAGTTTGTCATGTATTTATTTGCATGTTGGTGTTTTTAAAGTTAATGTAAATGTTGAACAAAGTGTAAGCATCAGGGAATACATTGTTAAATTGATATACTACTGTAGGAAGGTTTTTAGATTTAAGCAGTTGTATTAACCTGGTAGTAATACAACTGCCAGGGTAATACGTCTTGGTTTACCTATGTATTTTTGTTTTCCACATCTTGGTTTACCTATAACCACATCTTGGTTTACCTATAACCACAGAGTGAAACACAGGTATTTTAGGGAATCCAATGACCCTTTGCATCTTCACACTCACAGTTTGTGACAATGAATACAAGTTTATTCCATTAACAATTTACTGTAGTACATCAAAGCATATTTGCTTTAACCACCTTAATTAGAAACATTTCATTATAAAAGCCAGTTTCAGGAAAAGTACTGATTTGAATATCACACTTCAAACCAACAATGGTGGAAATAAGATTAGAATTCTAGATGTATAGCAAATGGCAGACAGACCACCTTCAGAGTCACAAATACATGGACGATAAACTGTGGTCTGGCCAGCAGTGTCACCAAACAATAATAATGCAGTTAAATTGCTAAAGCACACACAATAAAAATATCTATTTTTTTTTTGGATTGATAATATTAATTTTATTTCACTTTTATTTTTTTAACAAGAGCACAACTATTTGACAGAGAACCCCTACTGGACAACACTGTACCCCTTTATGGGCTACAGCCCTAACCTGATGGACAGGACAACAACACAGCAGCAGCCACAGTTAATTGACAAGACAAGCGATACAGCAGCTGCAGCACCCACAGAAGGAAGCCCCCCTTTATATACTTCAGCCAAAGCCCATTTATAGACAACACAACAGCAGCCTTCAAATCAAGACCCTGATTGGACACACAAACTGAGTGACTGACAGAGACTACATGTCTGCTAGCTTCTCTCTCCACAGCTGGAGTGAAAATGGAACTGATCGTGGGGACCTTTATATAATCAAAAACCCGTGAGAATCTAACAGCGGGAGGATGATGTTTTGCATCATTTTGAGATCTGATTCAGGTGGGAAAACCTGAGCCAGTGTTGAATCTGACTCAGAATTGCAATGTTCGGGTGGGTCCGGTTCTTTGAGTTCTGATGTAGTGCAGCACCATCCAAAAACACTCACTGGAAGGCATAAAACTGTACACAAAGAAAAAAAGCTGGGGGCACACAACCATGAAAAATGTTACAATATATTAAACTATACTTTAGGATCACACATATGTATATCAAGATAAAAATTAAAAAACACCTACAAGAAGCCTTTAGACACAGGGTTCACTGCTAATCACCAGCAGTGCATCTATGGGACATACAGCAAAATACCTCTACCCACATTCAGTTGCGGTTGCTAAGAATTGTTGAGTGACATCAATATATCATACAGTATGTCATAAGCCACTCCCAATGCATTTGTCACTCTGTTGGGCTTTGTCCCCTGACAAAGTCCAATGGAGTGACAAAACACGTTGGGCATGGCCAATGATGTTTGATGTATTGACATCAATGGATGATTACTAGCAGTCTAAATGCTTTTTATATGCCTGTTGATATTTATCTTGATCATGTGTTTTGATCCTAAATTAAAGTTTATTGTATTTTAACATATTGCATGATTGTGCGCCACCTGCTTTTTTGTTATATATACAATATATATATATATATATATATATATTTAAAAATAATAATAATTATATATATATATATATATATATATATATATATGTGTATATATATATATATATATATATATATATATATATATATATATACACACACACTGGACAAGTGGACTGGCACTCGTAATTAACAGTGGATGAGATAATTAATGATGGGTGCTGTCAGCAAAAAGATATGCAAAATAGAACAAAAACTGCGTCACTCCCAGCACTGAAAAGTAGAAAACAATCTGTATTTGGCAATCACCTGCTGATGTTTCAGAGCATGGCTCTTTTATCAAGGCAGCCAAAACACATACAATAGACTGTAGAATAACAAACATGATGTATCTTATCTTAAATAGGTGTAAAGGGTACCTGGTCTGCTGCAGACTGGGCAGCACGCGTCCACGCCGAGGTCGGGGTCCCCTGGTTGCCAGGTAACCTGGCAGCGTCTCCCCAGTCTGCTAAACAGACCACAGTGCTAAGGAATACATAATGTACAGTAGAGAAGGCATAAACTCTGGTGTCCTTAATAAGTAGTCAGCATGATAGCCAAATGTATATCTGTCAACACTGGCAATGAGACTGAAATTATACCAATATAATAACCTGTATGATGTTAGCCAACATACAATGGCATAGTGTGGAAATAACTAAGAGAACTGGGCATAAAACATATCTATAGGCATAAAACATTCTGGAAATTACCCCTTACAACTATTAACCAGGGGTTATTCTAACATCGGCTCCAAAGAGTTGTCACATGTACTTTTACCAAACATGTCACTAATCAAACAATTATGTGTGAGCCTTGCCCTCCACACTACATGTATTTAACTGGATATACTAAATGGTATTCCAGTTAATTTTTTCGTTAAGTCCCCGTGGTGCAATAGGGTCTTATCGCGATATAACTATTGATCCAGCAGATAAAGGAGGAGCCATGGTCATTCAAGATCTGTCAGCTTATCAACAAGAATGCATAAGTCAATTATCAGATAAGGAAACGTATTGTCCTATATCCAAAGGTCCAACTGTGGAATTCAAACATGAGCTTGATGTGATTTTACACACAACCATACAACAGGGTCGCATCTCGTAGAAACTAAGGAAGGCTCTTAGCCAAGATCATCCTATAGCTCCAGTGTACTACATAGTCCCTAAAATCCACAAGGACGCTATATCTCCTTCAGGTCAGCCTATTATATCAGCCAGAAATTCCATCTATCAACTCATCTCAAAATTCCTGGATTTTATCTTACACCCCTTGGTTATGAAACAACCTACATTTATCAAGGATACCACCAGTTTTTTATTGGCATTACAAGCTTTCACGGCTCACAAACATGCAATATGTTAAAATACAATAAACTTTAATTTAGGATCAAAGCCAGTGGCGTAACTAGGGTATTTGGAGACAAGGGCAAATTTGAAAAGGGAGCCCCCCCATGTGCGCACGCTGAAGGCGCGTGCGGCAAAAAATGGGCATGGTCACAAAAAAAGGGTGTGTCAACATGACACACCCCTTTATTTTCAAACTGAACATTACTATCCATATGCACCTTAACCCCAGTAGTACCCACAGTATGCAGTTGTGGTCCCTCTCATGCAGGCCCATAGTAGTGCCCCTTATACAGTATCCCCAGTAGTGGTCCCTCTTATACAGCCCCCATTTAGTTCCCCTTACTCAGTACCCCCAGTAGTGGCCCCCCAAATGCAGTGCCCCATGTAGTGTTCCCCCTTATGCAGTGCCCCCAGTAGAAGTCCCCACAATGCAGTAGTGGTCCCCTTATGCAGGCACCCTGTAGTGATCCCCCTTATCTAGTGCCCCCTGTAGTGGTACCCGCAGTGCACCTAGCAGTAAGCCCCTTATATAGTGCCCCCAGCAGTAGTGTCCCCCCTCCCATGCAGTGCCCCAGTAGTGGTCCCCCTTATGCAGGCTTCCAGTAGTGACCCCCCCCTATCCAGTGGTCCCTGTAGTGGCCCTTCCTATTATTGCCCCCATTAGTGGACCCCCGAGTGAAGTGCCTCTAGTAATACTAGGCCCCTTTTAGAATGCCCCCAGTGGTAGTCCCCCCCAAGTAGTAGTCCCCAGTAGAGTAGCCCCCCCAGTAGAGGTCCTCCCAATGGCACCCCCAGTAGATGTCCCCCCCAGTAGATGTCCCCCCAGTAGTAGCCAACCCCTCCCCCGTTGTGCAGATAGGTAAGGTTTAAAAATAAATAAATATATATATATAAAAATATACTTACCTGATTCCACGCTGCTCCTGTCCGCGATGCCAATGCCGCTCACGCCCTCCAGTCCGCCCGGGCTGGCGCGCTCAGCATTATGGGACTGACGTCATGACGTCATGACATCAGTCCTATTACCCACTGCAGGAGCCAGACGGAAGTCCGGCTCTTGCAGTGGGAGCTCAGCAGTCAATGAGAGTCTATCTGACTCTCATTGGCTGCTGTTTAACACACGCATCGCCGCCAGCGCTGGCGGCGATGCGTGTGTTATGCACCGCCTGAGCCCGCCTCCTGGCGCTATTGGGCAAGCGCTCAGGGGGAGGGAACAGGCTCAGGCGTGCAGCACAGGACCGGCGCTGGAAGCCTAGCGCTGGACCTGTGCAAATGTGTAGCGCTGACTGCACTCATTGCGGTCGGCGCTACGCTGGCTATCTATGGCGGGCAGGCCGGTACCATGGCCGGCGGTGCCCCCCCCAAGCCGCCGGTCCAATGTCGCCCAGGGCACGAACCCCGCTCGCCCTACCCTAGTTACGCCACTGATCAAAGCACATACATCAAGATAAATATCAACAGGCATATAAAAAGCATTTAGACTGCTAGTAATCATCCATTGATGTCAATACATCAAACATCATTGGCCATGCCCAACGTGTTTTGTCACTCCATTGGACTTTGTCAGGGGACAAAGCCCAACAGAGTGACAAATGCATTGGGAGTGGCTTATGACATACTGTATGATATATTGATGTCACTAAAACAATTCCTAGCAACCGCAACTGAATGTGGGTAGAGGTATTTTGCTGAATGTCCCATAGATGCACTGCTAGTGATTAGCAGTGAACCCTGTGTCTAAAGGCTTCTTATATGTGTTTTTTAATTTTTATCTTGATATACACATGTGTGATCCTAAAGTATAGTTTAATATATTGTAACATTTTTCATGGTTGTGTGCCCCCAGCTTTTTTTCTTTGTGTACAGTTTTATGCCTTCCAGTGAGTGTTTTTGGATGGTGCTGCACTACATCAGAACTCAAAGAACCGGACCCACCCGAATATTGCAATTCTGAGTCAGATTCAACACTGGCTCAGGTTTTCCCACCTGAATCAGATCTCAAAATGATGCAAAACATCATCCTCCCGCTGTTAGATTCTCACGGGTTTTTGATTATATAAAGGTCCCCATGATCAGTTCCATTTTCACTCCAGCTGTGGAGAGAGAAGCTAGCAGACATGTAGTCTCTGTCAGTCACTCAGTTTGTGTGTTCAAGCAGGGTCTTGATTTGAAGGCTGCTGTTGTGTTGTCTATAAATGGGCTTTGGCTGAAGTACATAAAGGGGGGCTTCCTTCTGTGGGTGCTGCAGCTGCTGTATCGCTTGTCTTGTCAATTAACTGTGGCTGCTGCTGTGTTGTTGTCCTGTCCATCAGGTTAGGGCTGTAGCCCATAAAGGGGTACTGTGTTGTCCAGTAGGGGTTCTCTGTCAAATAGGTGTGCTCTTCCCCAGTGTTAAAAAAATAAAAGTGAAATAAAATTAATATTATCAATCCAAAAAAAAATAGATATTTTTATTGTGTGTGCTTTAGCAATTTAACTGCATTATTATTGTTTGGTGACACTGCTGGCCAGACCACAGTTTATCGTCCATGTATTTGTGACTCTGCAGGTGGTATGTCTGCACTCAACAAGTTTGCTTTGTTGTCCATAAAGAAGGGGTGCTGTCTGTGTTGTTCTCTGCTACCTCATTCAGGGGTACTCTTCCCTAGTCTTAAAAAAAATAAAAGTAAAATAAAATTACTATTATCAATCCACAAAAAATAAAAAATAAATATTTTATGTGTGTGTGCATTAGCAAATTAGCTGCACTATTATTGTTTGTTAAGATACTGCCAGCCAGACCAAAGTTTATTGTCCATGTATTTGTGACTCTGCAGGTGGTCTGTCTGCACTCAGCAGGGTTGCTTTGTTGTCCATAAAGATGGGGTGCTGTCTGTCTTGTTCATCAAAGGGATGCTGCCTTGTTCAAGGGTGCTCTTCCCCAGTGTTAAAAAAATAAAAGTGAAATAAACTTAACATTATCAATGCACAAAAAGAAAGATTTTTTTTTGTGTGTGCGTTAGCAACTTAGCTGCGCTATTATTTTTTGGTGACACTGCCAGCCCACCCGCAGTTTATCGTCCATGTGTTTGTGACTCTGCAGGTGTTATAGCAGCACCTCCACCAGCAAGGCCACCTCATTTCTATTATATGTATAAAATTAAAAAACCTCCTCCAGATCAAAGATGTCTTTTAGCAACTAAAGAACTTGATCGTAGATTGATCTTCCTTCATCATTTTTTTATAGAATTAAAACATTAAAATAAATAAATTAAAAACTATTCAGTCCTTCCATCCTTTCCCTGTCTTCAATCCATAAACATATTCCAACTCTGTCGGACCTCTGAAATAGTTAAAGAAAACATTCTTGTTTTTTAAACTTCCTAGGGGTCTTATAGTTTATTAAACTGCCATCCTGTCAGCCACTGCAATGGCACTTTGTGCCATGTTGGAAGCTGAACTGCCACATATTAGTGTCGCCAACTGCTGTCACTTAGTTTATTCAGCCATCTAGCTGGGTGCAACCTTTTGGCCCTCAATTAGATTAAATCAATATTGTGAGCTTAGAGGTGGTCAAAATTCATTGAAAATGATTGGAAATAAATGTTATTGAGGTTATTAATACTGTAGGAACAAAAACATGCCCAAACTATGTTATTTTAGGTGTTTTTATGTTGTTGTTTTTTAGAAGACATACAGATCCAAAACCAAAACACACAAAGGGTGGTAAATCCAGATCCAAAACATGAGGAGATACAGATCCAAAACCAAAACATTGGGATCGGCGCACATCCCTGATCTAACCTACGCAATAATACATTTGGATTGGGATGCTCACTTTACTTCCTAGATGTAACAATCAGTATTACTGACACTTCTTTTCATAGTACTATTTTTTTGTAAAGCCACAGACAGAAACAACTGGCTTAAATCATCTAAACACCATTCTGTACATCTATAAATGATCTCCCTTTCTCCCAACCTCTCTGGATCTACCATATTTTTAGTAATTATGCAGTTGCACTTTTACAGATGTTTAAAATGATCCTTACATTTATTGCAAAAGGTTTTCACCACAAATTCTGTTTGAAACGAAGGCTCAGGTGTTCAGTATGCACAAAGAGGAAACTCTGAAATCATTATGTAAAAAGTACTTAGGAGACAAAGTTATTTTACCACCTCAAGTAAACAGATTATGAAATCTGCAAATAAAATGTGGCCACTGATTAGAGCAGATCCAGAACTGCATTTTTGAAAGTTCCAGGATTTCTGCCATGTTATCTTATAAAAGAGAAAAGATCATCAAAAATTGGCATGTACACAAGGACATTACCAGTTTGAGAATAACACAGTTGATCCATTTCCTTTCTAGAAAACCTGGACATTACTCCTGTTTTGGTGATACTACTCTCAGTTAGATAGGGTTATGTGACCAGTTGAACTTCCCCACTCAAGACAGAGATTTAAAATCTCTCTTCCTTGGATATGCACATGCTGAATATACTAGCTGCAGTACCTGGCATTGCCTGGGATTAAATCTTCAAGTTATTAAGTTTCATGTAATGTTATCAAAATCTACTCAGTGGAAGTCTCAGAGCAGGCTCCCTGGGTCAAATTTCTGCCTGGCACACTCCACCATGAGGTCCAACCAGGACCAAAACCACTCCATTAGGCATCCCAGACCAATTGCCACCTCTCTAAGAAATTTTCATCCAAATACATCCAGTGGAAGGCCCAAAACAGGCTCCTCAGGTCAAAGTTCTGCTCAGTGTACATTAATGGGAGGTATAACTGGGACCTCAACCCACTATTATGTGTTCTGGAATCCAATTTTACCACTCTGTGAAGTCTTCATCCAAATCCATCCTGTGGAAATCCCAGAACAGGCTCCTTGGGTCAAAGCTCTGCCCAACATACACCAACAGGAGGTCCAACCGGGACTCTAACCCCCGTAAAACTTGTCCACGATCCAACTGGATCACCTTATTTTGGTTTCATCCTAATCATTGTAGGGGTGTCCGAAAGCATAACCGGACAGACAAATCAAACAGACCAATGAAATATTATAAATAAGATTTGTTGCTTTGTTGCATTGTCTCATTGCTGGTATGTGCTCTAATAGCTTATTTTCTATACCAAATAAATATGTAGATTTGGCAGGTTTACCTTGAGAGATGTGGAAGATATTCACCAACAAAAAAACACACTGACTAATTAAATTTTTTATGTTATAATAGACTATATCAGGTGTCCTTGTGGCCTCCTATATTTTGGGAAGACCACAAGGCAATTTAAGGAGAGGATGGTTTTACATCCAACAGGCTAATTTACTCTAAATTATGGGTGGACAATAAGCAGCCCCCCAGGTGTTGTAGAACTACACATTCCAGCAAGGCCAGCCACAATTTTGCTATTTTACCCTGCTAAAACTTTTGCAAGGCATGCTGGGATGTGTAGTTCTACTAATCCTGAGCGTCCATTTATTGCCCACCCCTGCTCTAAATGAAAGTCATAAAGTGCACAAACATATTTTGCCAACATTCTGTTCTCCCAAATGTCCCTGGTGGAGACAAAGCTCTTATCAAACCTGAATCAATGTTCTTTAACTATTATCCATCCATATGGTTTTAATAACTCAATCTCTTTCAATTGATTTTTATAACATTAGCTAGCTGTAGCACCTGACATTGCCCATGCAAGTCAGTGACTAAACATAATTAGAATTAAATTAATAGGAGATTTTGTATGCTGACAACTTAGTGATTTATGAAGTAATATTCACTACAGACATTGCAGATTTTACTAATGGCAGCTACTCTAAAATTTTTGTGTTAAGCATTTCCATATTTACTGCCGTACACCACATTGTCTGAAACCTGTGCATCTCTATCCCTGCTAACCCATATCCCTACTTAATATCTAAAAATTAAACATGTTTGTTGCTCAATCATGGCCTAACATTAAATCGATTGACCTTACAATTCACATAGCAATATGTGTTTTCCCATACCTCCCACTCACATTCACATTTGTTGGTACTGGTGTATAAACTTCATATGTGGCAAGGATCCCGCCATGCAGAGCATATAATAGGAATACTCCATTCCAAAGTTATGTGATAAGCATATTTTGAAAGCATATGTACTTAATTGCTTGTGTAGAATGAAACATGCATCATATTGCAAGTGAGCTATTCTGGGCTGCACATGAATGCAACATAATGCTGCATATTGATGTCACTGTATCCAATCAGATGGTAGTAATCAGTAAATTGTCTTGCACATGGGTGAATGTATCAAAGACTAGGTCAGAATATTTTTGCATGTTCTGTATCATTGATGACATTTATCAAATACTGAATTGTTAGGTCATCAACATTAATGTTTACTGTGATTTATTAGACAGTGATTGCTGCCCGCTTTTCAGTTTATTTTATACTTGCTTTTCGAATGAAACCTGGTAAAGAAATTGCTTTGTCTGAGTATCCAGTAATTAATATATAATATATGAGTGACCTAGTTTTCCAAAAATCCAAACACACTTGTACTTTGGGTTTCCAAGTAAAACCAAGTCCCAGAACCTGATCTTTTTAGTCTTTTTGTTGAATTGAATAGATTTACCAGAGATTTGTGCAGTAAAAAATATTTAGCTAATAAAACGCATAGAAAAAATAAGAGTTGCATTTTACTGATAGTATTAGATCAAGGAGATATTGATTGTATTCAGATATTGGAAGAATTAGAGAAGTAGAATCTTTCTAACACAGCTGAAATACCTATTTAGAAATATACTAAAAATTCTAAAACAAGCTTGATTAGAAAGTCAGTATTTTACCCCACTCAATATAAAAGTGCATTTATAGAAACATTCTATTTGACAGCTTAAGAGGATTTTTGTCAATTTTGTGAAAGATCTAAAATTAAAAAGAGAAGAAAAAAGGGCAAATGCCATTATGATAATTTACATGTAAATGAAATAAAAGAATTAAAAGCACTCCTGAGTGATAATACTATATCAATTAAAGAAGAAGACAAAGGAGGTACATACAAAGTGGCTACTCCCATTGGGGTTTACACAAGATATATTTTTACCTTTTTTCGGAATAGTATATATATATATATATATATATATATATACATCAATTAGGAATCTATACCAAAGTGTTTTTTGTGTTCTTGTGTATATTTCGGCAAATGATTTTTAGATATGTATGTTTCATGTTATTAAATATTGCATTTCTGTCAAATTCAAAAGTGCTCCTTGTTTTGTAAAAATAACTATTAACTAATATTCAAAGCTGGGGTATAACAGATATACTCTGTAGGAGTAACTCCTCATAGAGAGAGTAATTAATTGACATTATTAATTTATAAGCACCTGATTTCTATATTTTGTGATTATTTTTACATAATCTGTTGTATATGTTTGTCAAAGTTATCTTCTTGCACTTTTTTTAACAAGTATATTAAATCTATCTACACTGCAGTATATAATTTATAATATCACTTGTGTATAAGGGTAGAGAGGTAGTGTGATTTCAAGATAATTTGTCCAAAAAAAGTATTCTGCTCTGTGTCTAAGTAATGAACACTACAAAGCAGATCTCTTTTCCTGTCATAAAAAATAATAATTGTAATTTATTTTTATCTGCGGTCTTTTATAATCCAACGTTAATAGTATTTCAAGAGTGTGTCTTGGAAATTCAGCATATATTGCTGTACTACTTCGGGTGTTGTCATGTTTCCTTTAGCTGCAGTACCCCCAAAAAAATAATTAAAGTGAGAAAAAAATCTGGTGTAAAAAAAACCTGCATTTTTTTATAAATTAGCATTTCAAGAGTTTGTTTCTTGGAAAGGTATTGTATTTTACTGTAATTTCTCTGGGTTTTGCCATGTCTCTGTTTGCTGAACACCAGAAATATAATTAAAGTGGAAAAAAAATGTTTTTCAGTTGTCAAATAAAAATCTGCTGTCTTTTAATACAATTGCATAGTAAAGATAACAGTTCGTCATTTAACTATCTCATAGTATATTCATTTGTTGTGGTGATAGTTAAGTTCAACTGATGTCAAAAACTAAAACAATCATAGAACAGTCGAAAGAAGAAGTGCAAACCTGTACTAGCATTGGCAGTCATAATAATTCATCATCTTCTTTTAAATGAGGTCACAGGAAAAGAAGGTCTAAAAAAGGCACCTCAAATCTAAAAAGTATTTTACAATCTTAAAGACATCAACTGTGAGGGGAAAAGTTACTACTGAAACATGTAAAATTGGCAACATGCAGTGGCAAGGAAAGGCTCAGACAATAACCTTTATTTGTTAGTGAGGGCCCTGCAACTGCTCATGCACTATAATGCCTATTGTGAAACCCAGGACAAAAAAAATTCAATCAACCTCCCTTTTTCACCTGATAGACTGTAAACAGCCTTCAAATGAATGTTAATAACACAGGTGTTTGGCCATTAACACTCTGGAATCCATGAAAACTTCATAGATGTGGGGTTTAAGTGTCTGTTGTCACCCAATAACAGCACACTTATCAGAGATTTCTTTCTGTGTTTTAGAAGATCTGAAAAATAATCCCCAATAAGTGAGGATAATTGAATAGGATCTGATGGGCAATTAGCACCTAATAACTTAATGGGTCTAGTTGAATTTCCCCCTTAGACTAAATAAAAAACTGTGAGTTCACAAACTTCATAGATTCCCAAGAAGAGTGTAAGGGAGGCCACAAAAGCTATGTGTTTGTCAAACATTTCTGACTCGTAATCCTAGATAATCCTACTTCTGCATTTCTGAACCTGCTGCAAATGCAATGTTATATAGTAGTAAAAGTAATGATGATGATGTTTCAGACATAGAAATTGAGAATACTACTTTGGAAGTGCAACAGGATGAGGGGTATAATGTGGATCTTGATGATTAATGTGTTGTAGAAGAAAAAGATGATACAATGCAGGAGGCTGATGTTGTTTCTGTCAAAGTAAGTCAGCAACCAGTGGTATCAGTTGTTGCCTGTAAAAAGAAGAAAATGTCATACCTGGGCATAAGACCAAAAAAACACCTCTTCTATGTGAAATAATTTTTAACGAAATCCTGACTTAATTTGTCAAGCCATCTATATTATTTGTGATGCAAAAGTAAGTAGACGTAGGGATGTAAACCATCTAGTCGCTTCCCCTCAGCAAATTCATTCTAATTATTTACCAAAATCTGAAAAATCAAGTAAAATAATTAGAAATTCAGCATCTGCTACCAGCCACATGGATAGATCCCAGGACATGCAATCTCCACCACCCACACAATCATCACCCATCTCATCATTAATGATTAGAGGCAAACTGACTTCTCCCCAACCATGATTCCTTGTTGGCACTGCAGCTGCTGGGGGTATATCTTCATCACAGAAATAGATCAAGAAGACTAGTAGTTTCAAACAACAATTGACTAGGAATCAAGCATTTTTCCTAGATGAGCCAAGTATGACAGTTGCCATCCTGTTGCACAGTGGAGCACTGAAGTCATGATGGCTATGCTATCATTAGACCTGCATCCAATATCCATCATTGATTCATCTAGTTTTAGACTATTAGTTGAGGTCATGTGTCCACTACCAAATTTCATGTCAATTCTATTTTTCTAGAACTGCAATTGTTTACTATTCTTTGCTTACAAAATGTTATTTCACTGACAATCCACAGATATTTGGACAAGTGGTATTAGTCAAACTAAAGATTACATGACTATGACAACCCATTGGGTGTATGTTTCGCCTTCAGCAGCAACAGTGCAGTGGCCCACAATGATAGCTTGTTCACAGTTAGGTTACTCTCTGTATCAAAAACATTATTAAGAGGCATATTAGTATCAATCTTTTGGAAAAATTCAGTGATGTGATAGCAAAATGGCTTACTCTGCTAAGACTCTCCTCTGGATATTATTTCCGATAATGCAAGTAACATTGCACTAACATTACAACTAGGTCAATTTGAACACAAATCATGTTTGGCACAAACAATAAACTTGGTCTTTAACAATATGAGGTGTGTGCAGGACATGCTGATTCTGGCCCATGAAAATCCTGCCTATTTTCAAATTCAGCAACTGTATGTAGAAAATTGCAGTAGCTGCAAGAACAGTATAATTTGCAATGCAATCAACTGAAGCATCCTTTATATGCTTCAGTGACTGGAGGAACAGCAACAAGCCATCCAAACTTACACATCAAATCATGATATAGGGAAATAGGGTTAAGTTACCACCATACTGCAGCACAGTGAAGAACACTCTTGGTGTTATGTCAGCCACTGAAACTATTTAAAATTTTAACCACTGAAAGTGAGTTTAGACAGTGTCAGCCTGAGTCATGTCATACCCTTAATTAAACTACTGGAAATGCAATTAGAGAAGATAAAGGATTAAATTAAATTAAGAGATTTCGCTACGTATGTTGGACTTTTAGATCAAGTTCTTTATCCACCTCATGAGGACTCAAGGGTTTGAAACATTCTGCTATTCGATCAGTACATTTGGCAAACATGCTAAATACTAGGTTTAAGTCCTATGTTGTATTTTTCTTTCCAACTGACAAAGATCTTAAGAGATGCAAATAGCTCCTTGTGAGCAAGTTGTCAGCTCAAGTGGCACATGACACAACAATATCTCCATCTTCAGTCAGTCCTGCTTCCAGGACAAAACTGATGTTTCCAATAGACCCACTAGTAATGATGACAATGAAAAACAATATTATAATATCTGGTCAGGCTAAAAATACTTAAACGCATATACTGACATCACTATAATGACTCTTTCTAATACAGTAAGCATCAATAGAATGGTGAAAGATTAATTTAATGATAATTTACAAATTTACACAATAGTGATGAGTGTGGTGAGGATGAGGATGAAGACATCATCCAATTTTGACGATGATTAACAACACTTTTAGCCTTAAACCCATTTTTATCTTGGTTTAACCAAACCACCATGATGTTTTCTTTTTTGGATGCATAAACAAACCGAGCACTTCATCCACTAAAGTAGCAGTCCCTGAAGTGCTTGGTTTGGTAAATTGTCATTTTTAATATACAATATAAGGGTGAGTGAAAGAACTCAAGAATTCCATTGTGCACCACTTTTCTTTATGGGCTTTGTTAGGATTGTGTGTGGTTTATAGGCAGCTTATATTACTGTACTTTACTGAGCTATTGGTATCCTGTGTCTAGCAAGACTATCTCTTTGTTTTTGTCTCTGAATAGTTTTTAGCAATAAAGTAGGCAATTAAAAGAAAAATCCCCACCAATTTCAATAAAATTTTGACTTTTTCCCTTTACCAAAGAGAGATAAAACAAACATAACATAATAGTGTATTTAACATTGTTAATCTTTCTTTTTAATAAATACTGTGACAGTGCAAAGACACTTTGGTCTAAATGTACAGACTAATGAATTAAATAATGTACCGTACAGCTGTCTACACTCTTCCAAACGATTAATGAAGTGTTCAGGACTTTTAGGTTTAGGAACTGGATGGTCTAAATAATTAAAGGTCTAATAATCAATGGGCTCTCAATTCACAGTTACATAGAACATTACATTAGCAACTATCAGTTTCAAATCATTCACTTTTTGATGGAACAGTTCTAAATATCCCTATTTAGTATCCACAAACACTAAATCATCCATTAAGGCAGTTCAGCCTAATTCTAGTTACCTTTTTCTGTGGAGTACCTGGTAATTTGCTGCTAGCAAATGCTGACAATGTAGCATTATAGGATGCAATATGTGTAACACACTTTTGCCATGCTAAACATTACACTTATCTAATAGAAAGTATCAAAGTGACCAAAGCTATCCAAGCAAATTAAATAATCTGTACATTCATCTTTTTATAGTCCTGAGGTATGTGATTGCTTGTTGGATTTATTGTGTTTGTTAACTGACATTTGGATACTTGTTTTTTATGTCTCCAATGTTCTTTTCTTTATAGTTATAACTAAAAATCAATCAATAATTTTCCTTCCACTAAATAGTACTCACCTCCAATCACCTGTGCTGGCATTAAGCCTATAAAGGGCTGTTTGGATACATTTTTATTGTATTCTAGATTTCTGCTAGTCTTACTATAGCAGCAATTGCCGATACTGGACTAAGGCCTGTGATGTTCTGTTTGGAAAAGTGTTTTGGTAATATATATATTTTTTTAACTAGGCTTATACTTTTAGGCTATTAGTTCTTCATTAATGAAAACATTCTATTGGGTTGTATAGTTTATTAAACTACCATCTTGTCTGCCACTGCTATACCACTATGTTTCATATATATGCTATATTATTTTAAACTGCCATGTGTTTGTGCCTTTGCTCTATTGTTTAGTTAAGCCAGCCAGCTCACTGCAGCCTTTGGCCAATATTGGTGAAAACAATATTGTAAGCTGTGATGTGGTAAAAATGTACTGTAAATTAATGTTATCAATGTACATATGATTGTGGGAACAAAACAGGTCCAAATTACTTGATT
Organism: Taudactylus pleione; assembly: GCA_031769625.1. Lineage (NCBI taxonomy): Eukaryota > Metazoa > Chordata > Amphibia > Anura > Myobatrachidae > Taudactylus > Taudactylus pleione. The sequence continues at coordinate 8,513,108 of JAUIMM010000005.1, forward strand.
TTAGTGGTTTTTATAAATTTTGAAAGAAATCACAAACCAAAACATGATGAAAATTTAAACCATAACCATATTTATATTGACATTCTTCAGCAAATACTCCAATATGTCCTTGGGTTTTTTCAAGGAAAATAATTTTTTAAGTGATTTTGGTAATCCAAAAATATTTCAACTAACCACTCGATTTAAAATGTAATCTTGTTTGTATCAATTATGCAATCTGTTGTAGTTCTACATTTAATTACTAGTGCTCTACATAAATTGAAATTCAAATGTAAATAACAAAAACATTTTACAACTGCTTTATTTACTGTAACTTCATGTCTATAAAATAAACAATCAGATATTACATTTAATTGGATTGTTAATTTAGACTATATTCCTTAATCTCTAAAGATAATTACTACATTTCTGACAAATTGTAAGCTAACTAAATAGTTTTTACTTAAAAGTATATTTTTGGTATTTCTACTTGAGGTGTAGGGGCTAATTCTAGAGTAAAATGCTGCTTGAGGTGTAGGTGCTTATTCAGAGTTGCACACAAAAGTGAAAATAGCAATATGTAATGGCTGTTGTCTATCCTTGACTTTTTGCAAATGGCCTACAAACTCATTCCCTTGTTCATGTGGCCAAATGTGCAAGATCTGAGACACCCACTTTTAGAGCCCATGCATGTTGTTATACTGATTGGTGTATCCTTATATGTCATCATTTGTCAAATCATCAAAAATTGCACCAGCCCTAGGGCAGGTGTAGTTTATCCAACTGAGCACAGCATCCTATGCTTACAGCTGTGTGTCTGTGAACATAGCTGCTTGCATTGACACACCTGCTATGTACCATTTTTGTGTGCACTAGTAGTGACTACCTAGTAACTGCCCAGGAATACCCATCACTTTTCCAACACCTTTATGATACCATCTTTCTCGATTGCAACAGCACTTTTATAGGTACTCTCTGTGTAACACAACTGGTTTGTATGGGGTTTTCAGAAATGTTCATGCATATTGTGTTCATACAGATTAGAGTCAGTACACAGCAATGTAAATAACAGCAGCTCATGAAGAAGCAAAAATGTAGTCCAATATGTAAGTCCAATGATCTTGACAGGTAGTCCATTATATAAGGTACAAAACAGCAGACAAAACCAGGTCAGGTAGAACCCAGAGAAACTGGTACATAAAAAGAGACAATTTAGCAATACTTAAGCACAGAGTTCACTTAAACAAATCCAGGTCAGTATACAAGATATTTAGTAATAGCAGCTGTCAGAGAGTAACAGGTAACCAAAAGTTAGGAACCAGATTAACTTTTCAAACTACTGTAGTAAGGTGTGCACATATGCAAAACTTAGAGCACAAAAATATAGCACATCTGGCTTGTATGGCAATCAACTGCTTTGCTGATTTATTATTTTACAAGAAACAGTGAAGAGTGTAGGGTGTCATAGGATTATATGTATCCTTGAGAATGTTTCAAAGATTTCACCATTTAAGCACAAAAAAAATGCTAATAGTTCATGATTAACGGTCAAATAATATTGTTTTGCTAGAGATAATGGTTTGGCAAAGTACTGAATGTGCTGGTGTGAAGAAATATAATTTTAGCCTTGTCATTGGACAATACAGGTGTACTGTTTCTGATTCATCCACTTCCAGGTCAAATAATAACAGAAAGCCTTGTGTTGTGAATCTGACTAGAAGAATAGGTACCTTTTTTTGGTTGTAGCTGTTAGTGGCTGTCGTGGGTTCCAAAATATTTAGTGTGTGCTGGTTAAAAGATGACATTTTACAATTGCAGTAGGTTATAGCTAGGAAACTTTTATTAAGCTGACACACAGGGCCTGATTGTGAATCATGTGCATAATTGCAATGGCTATGTTTACGAAGCTAAATAATTTTGTTTGCTACTGTGTGTGCCTGAAAATCCCTAAAACTTTATATGGCACATGCATTATACTGTGTACACACAGAAGTGCAGTTGTGATGGAAATGCATGCTATCCAGAGGAGTAGTGTGGAACCATGGTGCCCAGATAAAGTGCATGTCAGGTCCCCCTCCCTTTACTGAACTCTGCCAGTGGCGTATTGCCAGCCTGTGGGGGAATACTGAAGTGAAGAGAAAAACAGCAAACAGTTGCAGTATCATGCTGGGCGTTGAGGTACCATTGGAGGAATACAATGCTTTGGTGATGCACTATCTGACATTAAGGGGTAGCTCTTTTGGCACTGCTTTATTTATTTATAGCACCTAGGATCTGACTTTTATCTCCTTTGAATCATTGCTATTAGTCAATAGAGGAGAGTGTATAATATATTGTGATCATTTAATTTAAATTGACAGAACACATGCGCTAGAGTGAGATTCCGCAGGGTGCACAGCTTATTACTGCAATTACTGCCCAGAGCAGCTATCACTGAAGTAGGAACACCTATAGGAAGTTCCCTTCTCAGTTATGCTCCTACTTCACAAATATACATTGCACCTATATTAATGTGAGTACTACTAATCTTATACTGTCTGTCACCAATTTATTATTATTTCAGGTCTCCTAATATTTTTTAAAAGACCTTTCAAATAAGACTTTGTAGTCATGCCTGGGACCACCACCATTACTTTAAATAGCAAAGCAGTGACATATTTTAAACTCATACCTTATAATTGAAGTTTAGTATTTTACCTCAGATGTGTCACTTTTAAGTCAATTGAAGCACAATGAATGCATGAGGAGAGAAGGAGGGAGGGGATCAAATAGGAGAGGGGAGAGGAAAGTGCTGATCAGAAAGGAGATGTGACAGAGGCCTATAAGAGAGGGGAGGGGAGGGGAGGTGACAGATGCCAAAAAGAAAGGAGTGGACTGGGGCAAAGAGCCGATCACAGCGAAGAGAGGGGAGGGAATTAAAGAGGTGAGAAGTGAATGTAATAAATCTGACAGAATATGAGTGGTGACAGAAAATGATCACAGAGAAGGGAGGGCCGGAGGGGAGGCAATCTGGGCAGTTTGAGGGAGCATGTAATGTAGAAATGGATCTAAGATCCATAACTTATTTAAGATATAGAGCAAACAAAACCAGGAGAAAACAAACAGGTGGCCAGTATACTGTGCAGTGCCCCATGAATTCTGGGACCCTGGATGGTGCTCTCTGTCCATTTTGGCACCTGGAGCTCGTGCTCCACTGGAATCACCCTCGATACACCCCTGATGCTATCAGAAATGTATTGGTAGTGTGCTGGGCATTCCAGGGTAGAGACTGAGAGGTGGCTATTTATACAAACAAATATAGTCCAGTTTATGTGTTAAGAGTGTTACAGATGGGTCACATAACTGGTTATGATCTCAGATGCTTAATTGCTCAAATTGGCCATACTCTGTTAGAAAAACTGCAACTAGCATGGGGCATGTAAGACAATGTTTGCATCTAAACATGAACCAAGTAATACTATAGCATCTAAAGATGCTCACAAAGAGGCATTTTAGTTCTTACACAGTCAGATGCATGCTGGTACACCAGGGGAAGGGCTGATACTAGCATTAGCATAAAGTCACAGACATGACTATGACAAAAGATGCTAAAGCAGTAGCAGCAGCATGCAACTCAGAAACAGCCCACTGAGTGTAGGTTTCTAGCAGAGTTTGATAAGTTATTATGTAGATCAGAGGTTCCCAAACTGTGCCATTACAGTCCAAGTTTTAAGGAGGTCCATGGTTGAGCACAGCTGACTTAATTAGCACATCAGTAAATGTGATTTAACCATCTGGATTTAAGCATGGATATCCTTAAAAACTGGACTGTAATGGCAGAGTTTGGGAACCTCTGACTTGGTAAATTGAAGCACTAAAATAGTATAATTGAAGCCATGTTAAAGAGGATAAACACAATGAGAGAAACAAAACAGATTGGCAACGCTCTGCAACAAGGAATAGTGTAATCCATAAATGTAATATTGACACACATCCAGGGATACAGACTCACACGGCATTATTGACAAAATGGAGGCTTTTGTAAGGTTGGAGGTAAAAAATTAAAAATGGCAATCACAATCTAAGTAAAGCATGCTGAGCTTTACACTGACTGCAACTGCCAATTTAGATTGGAGGCCATACTCTTATGGAGAATATTAAAATCCAAAAATTTAGTACACAAGTAAGCCACAGTATAAGGTGCAAAAGAGACAAGCAGAAAGGTCAGGTACATGAGAAGAATTTTTTTTCATGACTTAAGTAAGCACAATTAGAGTCCACTAAAACAGAGTTGAGTTGGTATACAAGATAAGTAGTTATAGCAGCTGGTAAAATATTACCTTTAAAAAGTAGCAGTATGTGCACAGATGCAACAGTATAGAACACAGGTTCACAAACTCGGTCCTCAGGACCCCAAACAGTGCATGTTTTCCAGGTCTCCTCACAGAATCACAAGTAAAACAAAAAGCTCAATCTATGGATATTTTTAAAATGTGTCAGTGAGTAATGACTACACCTGTGCACCTACTGGGTGACCTGGAAAATGTGAATTGTGTGGGGTTCTGAGGACCAACTTTGAGGAACACTGATTTAGAACAATCACCAAGCACTGACTGCTACCTGAGATCCAATTATAGAGCACATGTGAAGCTTGACTTGTGGACTTGGAATCCTCTCTCATCTTGTAGATATTGTTCACAAATGCCAGAGAGCCATATTTCCCATTAAGTGGTACATGTTTTAAAAGCAGGCTAAGGCATCAGTATTAAAAATGTTGGTTGTGACAGCTATTACCATCATATGCAGCATAGTACTCATTCATCTCACGAGTGCTTAGGTCTCATACTCTACCTTAAATTGTATCTAACTATACCTGGGATAATTTGGATGCTCCACACCTCTGATTTCATCTTAACTGTCCTTTCTGGATACAGGGATTGGCAACAAGTTTACAAATTGAGTTTTCAGATTACACTCATAAGCATTTAATCCATGCACTTATTATTTCCCGCATTGACTATTGCAATAGCCTCCTTACTGGTCTTCCCAAAAACAGGCTATCACCATAACAATCCATTATGAATGCAGCTTTCCATGTGAAACGTTCTTCATCTGCTCCCCCGCTCTTTCAGTCCCTCCATTGGTTGTCGGTTTTCTACCGTATTCAATACAAAATACTTTCACTTACACATAAGGCTATTAACCAAACCACACCAACATACATCTCTTCACTTATCTCAAAATATCTCCCAACCTGACCTCTCTCCTCAGCACAAGAAAGATCTGCGTCTCTCATCCCCATGCATTACTTGCTCCAATTCACAGTTACAGGACTTTCTTCATGCTGCACCCACTCTATGGAATGAACTACCTCGCACAATAAGACTTTCCTCTAAGTCTCCAATCCTTCAAGCGTTCCCTGAAAACTCACCTCTTCAGGCAAGCTTATCAGATTCCAGAACCTCCCACATAACCTTCATAGCTTCCATATCTAATTACATCCCCTTTTACAGTCCACACACAATCTCACACATTATCTTTCTCTCACTTCCTCATGACATTTGGTCGACATTCCTGTGTGACTGGATCAGGCAGCCAACCAAGAAACTGTGCATTCTGGCTGGACCAAAATGCAATATGTAGCACCTATCCTTGTATATCAATGCCCATTTCCTTATAGATTGTAAGCTTGCGAGCAGGGCCTTCCTACCTATATATCTGTCTGTTATTACCCAGTTTTGTTCTATTAATGCATACAATTGTAAATTGCAACGGAATATGCTGCACTATAGAAGAAACTGTTAGTAAATAAATAAATAAAAATACATTTATTTGAGAATTTTCCATGTGACTTTAATGGTGACACAACCTAAAGATCTATGCTGTTTTACCCAATCACTTACTTGGATTTTATGAACAGTGGACTTCTCCTTGCCATACAGCAGATAGCTTTGTGGACCACATAGACACAGCTTTCAGGTCTCTTTTAGAGGGCCACATTTTACATCTGAAACAATGGTTAATTTAATTTATATTAGGTGCAAAAAGGCTGTACTTCCATGAAAAGAGGAGGATAGCTATGCATGTATTTGCTAAACATAAAGGGGGTCATTCAGACCCAGTCGTTAGCGCCGATGCACTCGGACCGGGTCGATGGCCCCCCACAGAGCATGCACACGACGGCGCCATCGCCGTCGTGTGCATGCATGAGACCCGCTATGACCAACAGCGCTGGTCATAGTGGGTCTCGATCCAAAGGGGGCGAGCTGTCGATGTTGATTGACAGCTCGCCCCATTTGGAAGGCGGGCTGGGGGTGTGGCAGCCCAAAAGGGGGAGTTCCCATGGGAATGCCTACCATTTGGGGGTGGCCCCACTGACATCACTAGTGATGTCAGTGGAGAGCTTCCGGCTCAGACAGAGCCGAAAGCTCTCCAGGGCTTATGACAAGGGAGACCCTACCCTAGGGTCTCGTCGTAAGCCCCAATGGTTGCGCTGGTCTTGACCATCGCGACCATCACCTTAGGTGGTCATAAGGCTGTGGGTGTTAACCCACAGACTTACCACCGCAAAGGAGGACGTCTTGAAAATTCAAGAAGTCATCCCCTCATTCAGACCGACTGCATGCTCTGTGCGACCAGCTCTGAATGAGGTCCAAAGTGTGCATGGTTGCACCACAAGAGACCATTTTCCTAAAACTTTTCTCCCTTTCTTTTGGGATGTTTCCCAGCTATGTGAATAATGGTCCAGTTAAGAAAATTGGAATTGCCAAACTTTTTTCATCTTGACTGTCTATTCATTGTTGAGTCCCAAGTTGCTGAAACAGCTTCTAGATTTATAATTATAGATGGTAATTTAGAAGCTAGAGTCATTACTTTGATCTTAGCCTATGCCCTGATAACTAAGCAATCCATATGATGCTTTGCAGGGCAAATTATGTTGTATATAGGGGTCCTGTTCTAAATATGGGGTACTTTAAAAGTCTTTGGGCCAGAAGTTAGCATACATGTTTGTGGGTCTGAGCAGGCACAGAACCTTTTCTGCACATGTGCAGAATGGGTCCTGCAAGCTCACTTGCAAACTCCCCTTAGCTGCCACAAGATTAACATGTTGTGGTGTTTGAGGGGCAGAGCAAGGGCGGTAATGAGAACCATTCTGCAAAACAGAGGTGTATCCCCCTGTTTTTGTGGCAGTTGAGCCCAGGTTCTGCATTGGCAGATGCAGACTTCCTGGTTCTGAATATCCATGTCCACTGACCAGGCTGAGTAAGTTTCAGTTTACGCAGCCTGACTAGTCGCCAAAGCAGCAAAACATCATGAACGATGGTCGTGATGGTGGCAATGGTGATCTGAGGCAGTGTCTACAAATACTGATGCTCCTGATGCATTTACAGTTTGTTGGACAGTATTCCACAGCTGCTTCCTTGTGGCTGTGCAATACCTTCCATCTCTGAATCAGGTCCCTTGATCCTAAAAAAGACAGTTCTAATCAAGATAATCCATCAAGTATTACTCAATCTTATGTCCTGGCTGGTATCCTTAAACAATCTATGTTAGAATATGAACTTTGTGATGCCTAATATTCAAAACACCCTAAAAAAAGATATTACATCTATTTTCTCATGCTCATCGACCATACTCTCAAATTGATATTGCATTTACAGATAAATGCACCTTGCAACTGCTTTATATAGTTACTATCCACCTTATCACTTGGTCTGGCCATGCCACTTTTTCCTCCAATGGAATTGTGGCTTAATGCAATACACTTTTTATACATGGCTCTTCAGTGTATATCTTTCAAAGTCACCTGCAGCTACTCAGCCAGCTTTGCATTGCTTCTTGCAGACACATCAGTTTTACATTTGTGGTGTGCTCAATGGCTGTTTTCAGGGTGTAGCCATTCAGTTTGCCTCTCAAATTAATACGCAAGAGGAAAACACATTTAGGGACCTAGAGGTCCATCTTTCTGTTTTATATGCTCCCTATAAAAGTAATCCCAAGTATTTTCTCATCCTTAAGCAACTGATGCACCTTAGGGAACTAAATTCTCACTCCATAATGCCCATACAAAGGAAAATATTCTGGCTGAACTGGAAATTCTACAGTGATGGCAGCAGAACAGGTAACATGTTAGCCAGAAATTTCAGGGTTAACAAGCAAAGAACAAAATTACCTCCATCTATAGTTCTTCAGGTACTAAATTGCTTGCCATAAAGAACAAGGAAAAAGGATTAAAGTCTTAGGCACTGGCATGGATTACGATAGAGTGTAATGATTAAATAAATACAAAATATTGATTATTAAATAAACTAAAAACCACAAAATGAAAACCTTCTTAGCTAGTGGATTAACAAATTACTTGTCACTATACTCATGGATTTATAGTGAGCAGCAGTTAAACTAATGGTGGCAAACCAATATACATATCAAGCAAACACCACAGGTCCATCTTCACTCCTGATTACCTCCTCCAGCTTGGTATCCCAGGACGGGGTGAGTGATAATATATCCCAGCAAGAGGACAAAGCTCTAATAAATGTGTTGTGTACACACAGACAAAATAATATAAAATAAACAATACTGAACAAGACATTTATTTTTGCTCGCTATATTCTTACAAGTATTGCGAACAAGGTAGATACTGGCAATCAATAATCTCATATTGAGAATCGCTACTACATAATAGCATTTGGTGAATTACCTTAGAAAAAACAACCCATTTAGCCGGATGCGGCTAATTGGTTAAAAGATTGTGGATCCTAATGCTTATAAATGTTTAGCAACCAGCTGATATTACAAAATTGGATGTGACTAATATCAATATATTATTTTATTTTTTTCGTGAGTAGTTTCTAAATTGTACTAAATGTGTACTTTTTCTTATGTTTATTTATACCTGTATTAATATATATAATTTTCACACGGTGCTGCTGATTTGACCACAATAGAGCGTGGTTATAATGTTTTTTGTTTGCTTACTAAGTTGCTCGTCCATCTTGCCATTTGTGATTCTTTAACAAATTTCAGTTTTATGCCCACTTATTCAACCTCAGAGATGATGTTACAACTTACTAACCAACCTCTGCCTCCATTGCCAACTTCCTGAAAGAGTTACATTTACTACTTTCAGAGACTTAGATTGCCAATGTCCTTAATTCAACCGGGTCAGTAATTAACGTTCAATGTGCAATTCAATTTTAAAAGTGAGAAAATTCCCTGGCCCTGATGGTTTCTCAAGCAATTTTTACATGACTTTACAGAAAGTGTTAACTACCATCCTAGTGAGGTTGTTTGAGGTGGGGTCCTAGCCAGGTTCTTTCCCTCCTGAAATGTTGGTAGCTAGTATAATCCCCCTCCAAAGCCTGGGAAGGATCCTACCATTTGTCAAAACTACCACCCAATCACACTTTTGAAACCTGACATTAAACTTTATGCAAAATTAGTTAGCAACCAGTAAACCCCCTTATAGCTGATTTAGTTAATTTAGATCAGGTCTGATTTTTAATGGGGAGACAAGCCCCTGAAAAAACAAAAAGGGCTTTACACATTATGGAATTGCACATACAGTATAGTAGTGCTTGGGATCCCAGTTATAATGCTTTCTTTAGATGCAGAGAGGGCTCCAATGGGATTACATAAAGGCTTTGTTGTCTAAGTATGTGTTCTTTGGGAGGTTCTTAGATGCAATTTTAGCATTATACTAAACACCCTCAATTAGGCTTTTTTAATAATGGCTTCCTTTCCAATAGATTCCCACTGAGTAATGGCACCAGACAGGTCTGTCTCATTTCCCCTCTAATTCTTAAATTAGCAATTTTACCATTGGTGTAATAAATACTTCTGTCATCGGCAATAAATGGTCGAGGCTACCACCCACAAAATAGTTTTATTTGCAGATTACATCCTCCTGTTCGTCTTCGAGTCCTTATTGTCCGTCATCCATCACTTTTTAAACACATACTCCCTGGCCTCATACAATGTTAAATATTTCTAAGGTGGAGTTGTCTTTCATTTAATGTCCCTCCTGATTTACTCTGCCAATTGAAATCGTTTTACAATATAAATATGCTGGGTAGTCCAAAGCTTTCAATTTGTAATCCATAAATTATCTCATTGATTGTAATTACCAGCCCTTACTACTCAAACTTATTGCTTTTACTAAAGATTGGATGAATTACATTGTCTCATGGATGGGTAGGCTGGCAGTAATTAAAATGATGATCCTTTAGAAAAAACTGTAATTTTTTAAATCTATTCCTAGAATTATCTTGTGTCGGTGGTTTAATAAGTTTTATTCTGTTATAAATGCATTCCTTTGGAAACAAAAGAAAGCTTAGCTTTCTAGAAAAAAAGGTTATTGATATCAAAGAGTGCTGGGGGCCTTGCAATCCCTAATTTTAAACTATAACAAACTACATGTCTTTTGAGACAACTTCATGACAGGTTTGCATCAGTCCTTCCAAAACCTTGGGATAATTTACAGTTTAGTATGCATGGCCTATTTTCTATTAGAAACCTTTTGTAGATGTCCAAGCATACCAGACCGCTTCACCCCATACAGATATTTCCTCATACACTGTGACTCTAGTTGTAGCAAATAGCCCCTTTCAGTGACCCAGGTCCTGGGCAACTTGGCCAACTCAAGTATCTTTTTTACTTAAAATGTGAATCTTATTTGCATACATATAATAACAGTGAGTGACAAAATGACATTGCTACAGATATGTCCTGCTACATCTTTGCTCCATACGCCATTTAGTGCAACCTGCTAGTGGTGATGTGCCATGGCGTATTTGATTCACATCATAACAGTCTGAAGTGCTGGAAAAAGGCAGAGAGTGTGTTATTACTCTCACTCATCTAGATATCGCTTTTCACTAACTGCACTGCACATGTAAAAAAAAGATAATACAATATCTGTAGTACTGGCTGCTGATCATCTGACAAAAAAAATGGCTTATGCCAAGAAATGTGTCAGCGACACCCCCCCAGTGATTTTTGGACACTCCAGCCACACTACTCCAGAGGTTACATCACCTCATCACCCAGTGCCGTTCACCGCTTGTGGATTCCCACTGGATGCATGGACATCAGGCACCGGCTTTGATTGCTGTAGCCCCTTCATGCAGAGTGAGCGTACTCAGCCTGCTCATCAAGCTACACGTTCCTTTAGGTGCATTTGCCAAATGCTGATCATCAGTGGCCTGCACCCACACCGGCTGCCCACAATCCAGGTGTCAGACCCGGAGGTCTGGCTGACACATACTTTCTCCTCTCAGGTACCTGATTTCATTTTTTTTTTGAGGAGTACATACCGATTAACTCTGGGACTCCTTCAAACTATTTTGGATGGTTCCACTGTTACCACCAAGTGTGAGTACCATATACAATATTTTTTATCTCGCTAGTTGGGACTTCTAAATTGATAGACAACTATTAGACTGATTCTTACCCAGGTGACCATTTCTGGTGTTACAAGGCGTGTAGGGTGTTCCTATTGACAAGGATTTTTTTAGATTATTTCCAGTATCCCACTACTGGCTGCTAATTATAAGGATTTCAACTAAGAATCCATACTCAGAGAGAATTCAGAGTTATTATTAATTTTTTTGCTACTATCCAATTGTCAAAACAAAAGTTACATGTGCCTCATAGCTTTGCCATTTCTCAACCAGGCTCTCAAATAGAGACACTTCAGAATTGTCTCAAACTGTCATTCCTTACTGTTTTGTAAAGTCTTACACGTGGTCCTATTGGCTTTTAGGAGGTCATTTATATGCCTTAGCCATTTTACTTCATTATTTTAAGTGGGCGGCAAGTTGTATTGACATTTATGATTGTTATACTATATGCTTTTAATATGTGTATTCATTATGTATGAAAACTTTTTTATTTATTCATTATTTTTCTTATATCTGATTTCATGTCTATTCAATTGCAATAATAAATAAGCATTTGTTGTTATGTAATTTATCTATGTATCAATTAATTTGTTATCCAGTATATGCCCATTGACCATGCACTTCCATTTTGTTCTTTTGATTATCTGACTGAACCTGTCATTCATTACGCTATTGTTGTCATGGATTGAGAGATGCAATTGAGTGTGTAATAAAAGCTTAAAAAATTTGATGTGCGAGTCCTAAGTACACTTTTAAAAAATAATTTATAAATATGTTCTGCCATCATTATTACAGTACTTGTATATTATGCTAGATACACGCAGCAGTATGAAATCACCTCATTTTAGAAAAGTCAGTGCCAGTCCATGTGAACTGTGCCATGCAAATTGTTCTCAGTGATGTGTGATGCACAGTGATAACATGCCTTAGAAATGAACAGTTGGGTTTGAAGGGAACTGTAGGCCTGATTCAGAGCCGAACGCTCTGACAGAGCACTCGCTCTGAATCAGGGCCCTCCTCCATGAAAATGGAGCATCCTCCTGGACTCTCGCATAGCTGTGGGTGACCACCCACAGCTTATGCGAGCGTCCATGATGATGGTCACGATGGTCAAGACCATCATGACCATTGTGCTTGCGAAGGAGACCCTGCAGTAGGGTCTCATTGCTGCAAGCCCTGGAGTGATTTTGGCTCTATCAGAGCCAAAATCACTCCCACTGGCATCACTAGTGATGTCAGTGGGGCCGGCTTCAGACGGTAGGCATTCCCATGGGACGCCTCCGTCTGGCAGCCATGCCCCCAGCACACCCACCAAAGGGGGTGTGTTGTCAATCAACATCAACAGCACGCCCCCTTTGGTGCGAGACCAGGAGCGACGCAGAGCCCGTCGCTATCCGGGTCTCATGCATGCGCACAACGGAGCTCCCTCCGTCATTCGCATGCGCTGTGGGGCAACATCGACCCACTTGCGAGCGTCCTGCACTCGCGAGCAGGTCTCAGTGATCCCCTGTATCCTGTATCAAACCATCATTGAACTACAAGTCTTAACCCAGAAAGAAGTATCTTTAAATTACAGACTGACTGTGTATTTTATGCAGCACACTTGCAGCAATGTTGCCACTTATACAACATGTTGCTAATCGGTATGATTAGACATCTTGGACCATATGTCTTAAGGATGCTAGATATATGAGGACACATCTATACCTCAAAGGGCTACATTAGCCATAATAAAAGTATGGGTCATACTGTAACATATCCGCAATATTTTCTTGCCTCTATTTCTCCACTTGCCTCTAATGAGCATTGCCCTTCTGATACCCAGGGGTATATTTACTAAAGTGTGGGTTTTTAGAAGTGGAGATTTTGCCCATAGTAACAAATCAAATTCTACTTAACATTTATCTAGCAATTTCTAGAAGATAATAGCTGTAATGTGATTAGTTGCTATGGGCAACATCACTTCTAAAAACCTGCACTTTACTAAATATACCCCCCTGTCTCTTCTCTACAACTTGCACAGTTCACTTATAGTTACACTTAAAAATATTTTTTCCTGCAAATGGATGTTTGTCCTTTGCAAAAACACAACAATGTTTAGGTTTAGGTCCACCATTGCCTCCATGATTTATCCCTTGTCAGGGCTGTGCTTGAACTGATGCTATCATATCTATCCTTGGGACATATGTCCAGTAATCCAAAAGGTGCTATCTCCTGGTAGTATAACTTTCTCATTTATGAACATACTCCTGAGAAACTCCCTATTAAAAGCAAATGGAAATCAGATCTCTGAATTATTTTGGAATCTAGCGATTGGATTAGAATTTTCTGTGGGGGATGTAAAATGTCTAGGTGTATAAACCATGTGGAGATATTCATCAATCTTGAACACAGGCTGTACCACTTTCCGATAAAACAGCACACAATTTGGCCTGCTCAGACAAAGTAATGGTGCTACTGTAGACAAGTTATCAATGGGCAAAACCATTTAATTGTTACAAGAATTAACACACATATTAGAAAGATATCTGTGTCAAAATATCTGCACTCACCTTTTGCATATATATGTGTTTGTGTGGATTCTTAATGTGCCTACCGGCATTTCCATTAAATTTTTACAAGAAATAAATACCAAAACATGTCCGCACATTGGGGGATAGAGTTATCTCACAAATTAACCACCATTACATAAGTAATATAAACCTGCAGTGACATGTAAATGGGTGGTTAGATGAAAGCTCTGGAACCACAACTTCTTGTCTTACACATTGTAAATCATCATATGCTGCAAACCTATGCCCACATATATACTTTTAGAACATTAGCCCACATAGTTAAATAGGTATAGTACTTTGATTTACTCCCAGGTTAGGCATATAATCTACATGAGATATGTGATTTACTAAGCATTTTTGTCTGAGTTGTGATCTGCATCAACTTTATTTTAGGATCTTTCTCCCACTTACATTGAATAATTGTTTGGATTAGGGATGTGCAGGCTCGGTTCTACTCGGTTCCGTTCGTTTTTTTTTACCGAATCTTATTGGGTTTCAGCTGTCACGAGTTTTGGATAGCCAATAAGATTCGGTAAAAAAAACGAATGGAACCGAGTAGAACTGAGCCTGCACATCCCTAGTTTGGATAGATTATTGCTGTGCTTTGGTGATTGAGACTTCACCAAAGATTTCACATGATTGCTTTGGTTCTGAGACAATTACATCTCAGATGTGTCTATCAAACTACTGATACCCACTCTATATGTGGATAAGTAGTGTGATCACCATCTGCAATTCATAATTGGATACATTTTTAATTTTACTATTGTTGGATTTGAATTTTTGGAATATTGACTTTTTTTTACAGCATTCTACTATATATATGTTTTAATGAATATTCTTAAAAGCTATGTTTTAGTTTCTTTTTGGTTGTGAGAGTGCCCCAACTAAGAAAATACACTTCTCTTTTTTTCTATACATTATTGATATTCTTCATATCTTCTGGGTTTGTTCAGTGATTAGGCATTTTTGGAGAAAGGTGAAAAACTTTATATCCCAAGTACTGGGCCTTAGTTTGGCATTGTTCCCAGTGTTGGCATGCTCTCAACTATAAGTACTATCTCTCTCCAAATCTGACACATATCTCCTTGTCTACAATTTATATGCAAGCTACAGTAACCCAGCTGCGTAATCAACCCTTATCCCCTTCTTCAACTATTTTTACAGCCAAACTCCATAGAAGCTTTCAGATGGAGACATAGTGGCACTTCTTTACTATAGACCAGTGTGTATGTTAATGGATATGATGCTCCTGCAGGTTGAACCCTGCAGGCTGTTTAATTCTATAAGCTATGTTTTACTTTGTTGTTTTTTTACTCTTCTGTCTTGTTTCATGGAGTATTTTACTGTATATTGATTGTTTGGGATCTGTGTATCTCTTCCCTAGATCTTTATCCCCCTTTTATGTTTGTTCCATAAGCGATAAAAGTGATACACAGTGGATCAATGAAAATAATAATGAATATTTATTTAGCATACTGTACTGACTTATCTGTTTTTATTTTATGTCCTATTATTTTGTTGCTGTTATAAAAATAAAGATTTTTTTTATAAAAACAATGAAAGTTATATTTTAAAAAGATTGGTCTTTTCTTATTGTTGCATCAGTCGCTAACACAATGATCGGTGCTTAGAGCACTTGATCTGTGACATAAATAGTCTTCTAATGAAGTATACAAATCTATATCCAATACTGTTGTTAGAAAACAACAGTATTGGATATAGATTTGTATATTCATTAGAAGACTATTTATGTCTGAGATCATGCGCTCTAAGCGCCGATCATTTTGTGAGTTTCTTTCTGGTAATTTATGGTTAGGGGAGATAAGTTTCCCCTGACATTATCAGCTGCTGGTAGTAACTTGTGATAAGAGTGATAAGAGATTATCTCTGAGTTAAAAATGCCTTAAGGATCAGCACCTATCTTGTGTTTTTTCTGCTTCAGTCACTGTATGCCAGATCCTGTGCAACTCAAGCAGCTTTCTTACTCAAAATATCCAATGTGAGCAGTTGTGGCTTTTTCTCATGCTACATTCTTTTGTATTTCATATGTAGAAAAATAAACTGTATGCTACTCCTCTTGGAGTGTCTCAGTGAGAAAAAGCTTAATCAATGAAGGGTAGATATTGCATACGGTAAGCCTTTCCATTTCAACTCATGTTCATAAATTTTTCAGTAGTTAATACTGATGTCAGTGGGCAAATATTCTCTGTAAAGCACTGTGGAATATGTAAGTTCTTTATAAATAACTGGTAATAATAAATAATAATTACTACTTTACAGTAAGCTTGTAATACCAGTCCTTGACTATATGGTGGATAAAATATATATTGCAAAATTGACTCATTAGAGCCTATTCTATGCAGTTCTATCACATCCATAATTTATTCACTGCACTATTGTAAATACTTGGCAGAAACTGTAAAATAGGGATTTGTACCATGATACATGCACTCATAAGCCAGAGATGCTATAACTGCATTTAGTGGAGGACATATAACATTAGTTGGTTATTACCAAATGTACCTATCCTTTCCTGACCCCTACCATTGTCTATTTCTGTCACTCTGCTATATCTACATGACTGTAGCATTGCAATCTAAAACTCAATATATCCAAAACACAGTTTATCATAGTCTCTGCTCCCAGACTAACTACCTTTCTTTTACTACTGCAATTTTCTATCTGACATTCCCATCATTTATCTATCCCTGCTTTAACACATTATAAATTACACAGCAAAACTAATAGTTTCTCTCTCAAAAAGCACGATACTGGCTCACCATATCATCCAGAATTCAATTCAAACTACTTACCCTCACCTAAAAAACCCTCAACAACATCACCTACAGTACTTATACATCTCAAAAACAATTGTCCTCCTGCCCACATAGATCATACTCTGCCTGCCCTTCATCTTATATCTGAAAACCACCTTTTACAAGACTACACACTTGTGAAATTCCATATCACACATTCTCAGACACCTTTCCAACCTTTTATTCTTTTAATACTCTTAAGGGAATAAGTAAGTTGATATGCCTTAATGAAGTATATATTATACAGTGTTCTTCATTACACTAGGACACCATTAATAGTGATTATGTAGCTTAGAAACCCCCAACACTGAAATGATGAAAGCTCTGTCAATATAAATTGGAAACAATTTTGAGGAATATCCCAGATAATGCCTTCATTAAAAAAGATTTAGCACTTGGGGGATTTTTTTAAATTGCATTTTTATCTGGCATATTTGTAATCTTTACATATCAACCCATGTTGCCTTAAATTTTCTCCACCACACTGTCAGATATATTAGACAGTAGTTCCCAGATGTAAAATGCAAATATCTTATGATGTGTGGAAATTAAAAAACCCTAAATCTCATAAAGTTCAGGTCCCTTTTACTTGGGTCAATGCTTTGGTCCCATTCTGGTAACTTTGCATGGTGGCTACTAAGGTTAAATAAAATGTAGTGCCTTTTAAAGTTTTTTCACAACTTATGTGTGCCCAACAACAATTAAAGCAGGAAATTGTGCCCCCTTCCTAATAAAAAGATTATAAATGAGCCTCCATTCTAATTAAAAAATAAAATTATATCTGTGATCCCATTATAATTAAAATAATCTTAATATTGTCCCATTATACATAAAATTAATTGTGATAAATTCCCTTTTGTTTGCAGCCTAAAATCAATTCTTGCCAGAATTTGTCTGTGTTTTAATGAACTTTGACTACAACAAAATAGAAAATGTACTTTTATATTTTATTAATTTTTAGGTCTAGTGTATGATTCTTACTAATGTTTTCACTCACGTACTTCTATGACCTTAGGAAAAAAAATTCAGAAAAAGAGGGCTCATTTTATTAATTATTTTATTGGTTGCTGTGAGTAATATAAAACTTTTGCTGAATACTATAACTGTAACACTCATTTTTATTTTTATTGTATGTGAGGGGAGATTATTTTTTATTTTCTAGAGTTGTATTCATTTAAAAGATATTATATTAGTTATTTAAGATTGTAAAATTGTATTTATTTAAAGGTTTACCTCATTGTTTTTAATTTAAAGATTTTTTTTGCCGTACATTGTTTTTTTAACAAACATAATACCTTTTTATATACATGGTACATTTCTAATTGTATTATTATTGCAGCAAGTGGTTTTCATGCTTTGTGAATTAAAACAGTTGGAAACCCCTCACTAGAAGTCTTGCATTTAAACTTTTCTATAATCAAGTGTTTAAACAGTATGTGCCTCTAGCTAATAGAAAAATATATATAACAGTAATATATATTTTTCTTAGAAGCAAAAATTGTAGGCTATATGTTTTATTCATTTTATATCCCTAATTTCACTGTATGCATAACTACATTTAAAGCAGCAGTGATAAATGATAATGACAATCATGTTCACATGTAGGTTGCAAATTTATAAATATATTTGGATAATTTATTTATCTCTGTAGAAACTTTCAAAAATAATTGTGAATGTACTGTCCTTTTTAATGATGCCGAAGGCTACTCTGTGTAAACAAAACAAATTCCACTTTACAGCTCTGTAACTGATCAGGGAACTGCAAGTGGGTCACTAATTGTCAAGAGATAACATCTAATATGAGAAGTCAGAGGATGTTTGTTGTTCATAGAATTATTCAAGGGCAATTTCTACTGCTTTTAAGTTGCAGTTTAACGTACATGTTACTTTTCATTATTTTTCTTTTTCTCTTGTCATTTAAACCCACATCAATTACATTCCTAATGTTGCTGGGGACGTGAAGTTCTTTGTTTTCCATGAGTAGATGTGCCAGTCTTATATTTTCTATTATACTAATTTGCTTACTGACATGATTCTTTTGACAAGTATGCTTGTGGCTCTAATTAGTTTATAGGTATACTTGTCTATCATTGCAGAAGGGAACCATTTTAGTCCACATGCCTACAGCTAAACCAAATTCCCTTTAGTACTCCATAATGCATCAATTTAAAATGTGTAAATGGGGAATGGAAATGATTTGTTTCAAAATGAAAGAGAGTGTGGCATTATATTGAACTTTTTGTCTCTCAAACTAGTAGAATGTAGAGCAAAAAAATAAGTGGTTACATGAGAAAGACAGCTAATGAATGTACAACACAAGGGGTAAATTATAAACTACAACAGAGTATGCTAGCACTATACAAATAATAGTTAATACATACAATACCTATTATATTTACTAAGTGGTGGCTTTTGCAATGTGCTCTTTCAAGGTATGTTTAACCCCAACATTTAAAACATCATTAATAATAAAAGCAAAACCCAGTGTGCTTTACTTTTAACATCATTGCTGTTTAAAATGTCAGCGTTATTTGCGCAGATAAGTGGCGGCTTGCAAAAGCCACCATATGGTAAATTAACTAAAAAGTCTGAGTATGCATTCAACTAAAAATTGCTAAAATTACATTAGTAAATTGAAACAATATAATTGCATAACTCAGTAACCTTCTGAAGAGTTTATTTTCATACAATTTGTAGAAAACCTCCCAGACATCACATATGTTACATCTTTAATATAACTGTAATATGTATATTGTTTTTTAAAATACAGTACTGTATATTGAAGCATGAAAGCTGGGGTTGGATATCAAGAGGATAGCCCATGGAGGCCTACAATATTACTTGCCAAGGGATAGAGATAACTTAGACCACTTATCTATAGATATTGCTAATTAAAAGTATACATTTGCAGTAGGCAGTATTATAGTATAATAATAATCTCAATGTAGAGCAGCCAACAATTTGTAAATTGTTGTCTGAGGAATCCAAGTTTACAGTAATATTATTAAACATTAGTATAATCTGATCAACAAAATGTTTTCCTATATTTGCAAATGTTTTACTAAATCTCCAAAAAATTGTTTATAGGTATTTTATTGTTTTATTTTACTTTTCAACAAATGAAAATGCATAAAGGGATACCTGTAATATTATCTACATCCCAGTGCCTATGCTTTGGAGTTAAGGGATTTTAGAGAAACATTGTGTGTGCAATCTTGGAGTACTGTATGTATACTATTTATCAGTGGTGCAATTGAGTTAGTTAACATAATTAAACATGTTGAACAAAGAAACACATGCAGTTGACAATACAAAGGTTGTGCAGCACATGTCAAGGGTGACCCTTTATGCTGTGTGCCCTAAAGCAATATGCTCCATCTGTCCTGCAGCTCCAATTATAATGCACCAAAAATGATTTAGAAAATATATTATTTCACTGTCAAAATATATCCTAAAATATATTAAGCCAAGTGCTGTTTTTTGGTTATAATGTGTTAGCCTTAAATAATTGCTAAATTACAATAACAACATCTATAAAGTTTAACTGTTTCTTGTCTACCAATAGCATGGCAACTTGAATCACTTATTGTTAGTATATAAAAATATGTATATTTGCAACAGGAATCAATAATTATTATTTCACACAATTGTTTATTTGTCCACTATGCATATGCTATACACTTCAGCATGTCCACCTCTAAATTTGCATGATACTTTTCTATATTTACCATTAAAGATTAGTAAAAATATGAGGCATATTATCTATAGATGTGTTTGTTGTGATTTCTTGTTTACCTCTGTAATGACTTACAACTCTGATTTTTATCCTGTGTGGGTCTTGGTTGATTAATGCAATGCAAAATATAAAGTCATAAATGGAAACACATTATCAGAGTCCTCACATCTTTCCTAATAATCTATAGGCATTTTATATATGGATAGGAAAACAGAACAATAGTGGGGAGTGGTCTAATAATAATGCATATTATTCTGTACCTCTACTTGTACCCTGAATATGGTGCAAGGAGTGTGATGCATGGAGTTGTCAGGAGACCGGAGTCAGAACATACAGAACCTGTCATTGTAAATACACTTTTCGATGAACATACTCATATGTACTATGCTTCCGCATGTGCACCTTTTGCTCACCTTTGATGCATCCTTCCATTTCTGGCATTTAAAGTCTACCTCCATATTCAGTCTTTTTTATCCACACTATTCTAATCCCAAATCAGTCCTACAACCTATAAACTGTGTTGAATAAGAGATTCAATGTTCAATTAAGATTCCAGCAATTTTTGGAACCTAGGAGGAAAACAGAGTACCCAGATAAAACCTATTCAAACATGGGGAGCACATGTGAACTTCACACAGATAGGGCACTTGTTGGACTGAACCAAGAACCCAGCAAAGTGATTCAGCAACATTCACCACTGTGACAAAATGTCATGATTGCAGGTGTTAATTACCAATAAATTGTTGTATTGGAAAACACGTTATGAGTTGATAAAATTTAAATATCTTAGACAAGGCAGCATCATTCATGCTAACATCCTCAACAGATTTACAATCAAGAAATGTGATGATGAGTTCTAATTTATCCAGGACCTTGGTAATTTTATCCTGTGCACATTGGTGTTTAGTGGCTCCTCACAACTGTAAGAGCTTTTATAGCGGCTAAACAGCTTAATGTTAACATGCAATAAGTGGACTACCTAAGATTATAATTAAAACATATCAGGGTTAGATTAGTGATTTTTAAGTCCCAAGAAGTGAACATAAATATACAGTATATACAGTAAATTAATTTACACAGCTATAAAATCACTTAAATTATTGCACTCAATGCTGCAAATGCATACTGTATGTAAAACCATGTGACATACTGTAGGCTAGTTTGGAATCAATTTTGATATGCTGACAGTCTTTATAGGAATTACAATTTCAGTGTTTAATTCAAGCAATATTTCAGCCAGCTTCCTCCAACCATTAACCTCTTTAAAAAGAAGATTTACTGGTACAGTATAAAAGTACTTTGGAGTATGCTTTTTGATTTGTAACTTGCTCTTTAGCAAAAATGGGCAGCTTATTGTTTTGAAATGGATATCTGTTCTTGGAACACAAAGAAGAAAGAAAAGAACAACTGTTTAGATGTTTTCTCTTAACACCACTGATCTGTTTGTGAGAAAGGATGTCAAAATAAAGATGACAAAGTCACCTCAAAAAAGACAGTCTCTCACCTAAACACTGTAGGGTTAGCATTTTTTTATTGAGTTTAAGTGATGAGGATATGATTTTGTAAGCTTAATTTCCTGGTTTTATCTGTAATAATGTTCCATCTCCATTCTTTTTAGTAGTTGAATTTTATTTTGATGTGATTAAAAAATAACATAACAATTTAAATTTAAATTGCCTTAATAGGCTCTAAGCCTTGGCTGTAGTGCATCATTTGGAAGTGCAGAATTATAAAATGCACTTTATATTTTAAATCTAATTTTGGCATTATACCAGCATTATTAGTTTTATCTTAAGTGAGTTGACACATCCTCTCTTCTCTTCTTGTTATCTACAGGTAAATGGCTACAGCACAAAGTAGTTACTGCTGCCTTGCATTAGTATAGCCCAGCCTTAAAAACTTTTAGTTAAATTACTACAACATTCAGTAGTTACTTTGTAAGTAATGTAAAATCATACCTCACTGCATAGTATTTCCTTCTGATGTTTATTATTTAGCTTATAGATGTATAGACCCAGTTGTTAGCTATGTGGTAAGCCATGTTTGTTTAAGTTAATTTATTGCTAGCCATACTAGCCATACTAGTCAGAGTGAATTTGGGGTTGTTTGTAATCAGTGGATTCACATGCCTGGTCCGCTTATTTAAGGTTTATTATTAGGCTGTAATGCATGATTTTGAAGTGCAGAACCTAAAAGTGTACTTTCCATTTTAAATCTAATTTTGGGAGTATACTGGCATCTAACCAAAGTAAAATAGAAAGAGAATACTCAAAATTCAAACTTTAAAAACTTTAGCAATATATGGACAAAGCTGGACCAATAAATGGGAATTCAACATTTCTTTACTTTAAGGACCTGTTGTCTGCCTAACCAGGACATTCATCACTGGACCCCCTATTTGGTTGCTGCAAGAACTTTGTGCTTCATTTGCTAATATTTTGACTGTCTCTCTGGTTTTCACAAACATCTCAATGCATACTGTATCTGTGCCAATGTCAGTTGACCTCTTTACACTTAGAAATAATGTATTTTTACCTTAGCTCTTTTGCCTAGCTTTAAATCATACATCTACAGTACTAACATAGTCTACTTTAATATTCAATTTCTGCACCCACTGAATCTCCACTTTTATTTCACTCAATAATAAACTTTTGTTATTGAACATACACATTTTCACTTTTATGTGCATTTCTACAAAACTCCTGCATTTTCTCTCACATTCTACTTCATTTCTACTTCTAGTTTTCCTCCCACTATTTCCATCAGCCACACCATGACCATATTTTCTTAAACTCCCCCTTCACTCATTGTCTACCTAATCCTCTTTTTTGGTCCCTGTTTCCACCTTCATCTTCCTTCTTGACTCCTCCACTGAGGAGGGAGTTTAATGAAATGAGGATGGAGGACTCCCCTTATCTCCCCTCCTCTGTTTTCCTTCCTCCCTCTCCTCTCTCATTACCACACCATTGTCCCACTACCGCATTGCTAACCTCTCCTCCAACCATCCTCTTCCTGTACCTTACCCCACCTCCTTCCACATTTCATTACACTTTCTCCCTGCCCACCTCCTATAAGTTCCCTTCCTTGCACTGTAGCCCACACAATAGCAACACTTCAGTCATCTTAGTCCACATTATTAATCTCACCTCCTTGCTCAAGCAACTCTGATAATCTAATTTATATCTCAAACAAACAAATTCAATTTGGGTGCATATATATTACAGTTTAGAAAAATATATATAAATGATGCAACTTTTCTTGTGTTTTGAATTTTCTGCTGCTCTTACAGAGTAAATCTGATATACTCCAAACACATATACACAAACTGCTATCTTTCAATAACAAGGAGTGCATAGAAATATCAAATATAAAACAGTATTTAATATAAAAATTATATCCATATACACATAAATAAATAAAAATTATAATAATAGTAAAAATAATAATAAAAATTATGTTGCACAATATACACTGATACACAGTTTGAAATGCATTGTTATCTTCAGTGATAATTAATAGAAAATGTTCTAATTATTAATTTATCTCGCACAAACTCTGTCCCTCAATCCTGTGCCCTCTGGAATGCCAGATTGGTGTGTAATAAACTGTTCCCTACTTATGACCTTTTCATCAACAACACCCTGAATCTACTATCCATTACTGAAACCTGGAATTCACCCTCTGACACCACTTATCCTTGCAGCTATCTCCTATGGAGGCCATAACATCTCTCACATAACCCAGTGTGGGGGTCACCATGGTGGTTGTGTTGGGATCCTTCTATCCTCTGGTTACCAACTCAAATCCTCAGAAATATCCCTTACATTTTCTACACTTGATGTTCATGCTATATACCTCTTACAACCTGTACACCATTGTGTAGCTGTCATTTACCATCCAAGTGGCCCTCCCTCCAAATTTATTGACAATTTTGCTTCCTGGCTCTCTCACTTTCTCTCCTTGGACCTTCTTTCCATTATGCTAGGTTCGATTAGAATTCATATTCCCATAGTATCCCACTATCTACCCTTGACTTTGCCACCTACTTTACATCTGAGATTGACTCCACACATCAGTACATCATACCCCACATGAGCTGATCATTTTCCCACCCTCCTGCATAACCTCACTTCCCACAATTTCATTATCAATTGATGGCATAACTATCTCCTCTAGCCCCAAAGTGTTCTGTCTTGGAGTTATCCTGGACTCTTCACTCTATTTAAACCACACATTCAGCACCATTCACAGTCCTGCCATTTCTGTCTTAAAAAATATATCAAAAGTCAGACCCAGGATGCTACTAAAACCCTTATCCACTTACTGGTCATCTACAGATTGGACTATTGTAATCTCCTCTTATCTTGCCTTTCTGACTCCCACCTATCTCCACTCCAATGCTGCTGCTTAGCTCAGCTGACTCTCCAAACATTCTACATCTGTCTCCTCTCTCCTACAAGCCCTCCACTGGCTCCCCTTCCCCATCAGAACCCAATTCAAGGTTATTTCACTCACTTTCAAAGCCCTCACCAATTCCTCTCCAATTTACATCTCTGACATCATCTCCATTCAAACTCCTGTCTGCCTGCTTTGCTCAGCAAATGCATGCAACCTTTCCTGCCAACTGATTACTTCCTCTCACTCCCACCTCCAAGATTTTTCCTGTGCTTCTCCCAAACTGTGTCCCTCATCCCATCAGTCTCTCCACCTCTCTGCAAATCTTTCAAACCGGCTCTTAGGTCTCACTACTTCATCGAAGCTTTCCAGTTTTCATCCTAACCTGCTGATATAGGCTCCTTCTACCCTGACTACCCCATATGTGTCACACCTGTTTGTCTGCCCCACCCCTTTAGAATGTAAGCACTCATGAGCAGGGCCCTCTACCCTCTTGTGCATCTTCTTACTTATCACTTTGATCTACTCCTCATTTAGACACCTAAGACCTGGTTGCTTAGCCCTGTTGCTTATTTGATATGTTATGATTGCTAATACAGCAATGTGTATAAACCATGTATTTGTCCTACATTGTATTGTACGATAAGTCACTGGTTCCTTGTTTATTATTTTGTCTGAGTTCTTTGTAAGGCACTGCAGAACATTTGTGGAGCCATATAAATAAAGGATGATGATAATAATAATAATAATAATAATAATAATAATAAATCCTTATTTTATGACTTGACTTGAATAAACTGGAAGCTGCATGTCATGCGTGCATATTCTTTTTTACATACCTTCTAATCTGAGTGTCAATACCTGTGTGCTGAAATTAAAATGTTAAAATTTTGCATAATCCTGTTAGGGGTGTTGTCATGTCTGTACATGAATGTATATATACTTTTTATACATATTATACTTTAAGTACTGTAGTCTAAAAAAACTGATTAGAATTTTCATAAAGTAATAAAGGATATTAATACAATTCCATATTCCACAATGAATAAAGAAAAAAAATAACATAACAATAATATATTTTGCCAAAATCTTCAATACTTTGAAAAAACTTTCTAAAAGTCATATTTTGTTCTACTTGTTGGAATGGTATTAAACTCTGAAGAGATGGTAAACCATATTTGATTCATGCTGCTTAGAGATGCTAATGATTTATCTTTCTTGCATAAACATTTTAAAGTGCTAATGTAACTGAGATGATGAATGAAGAAATGCTACCACAAATTTAGTTCTTGTAGCTTTGCATCATATTTATCTATGACTCAACAATTAATTTCAAAAGCATAGTTTAAATGGTAAGATATTTTAAACATATTTTATATATACAGAACATGGTAAGGATAGGCAAACATCATGGTACACTTATATCAAGGAATTTGAGCCAAAACTTATGTATTCCTAAAATGGCTATTTATTTATAATATTATTTGATACAATTATTATGATGTATATTTTGTTTATTGCATTTTAATCTACTATATGCAACTTATAGCAGCTTATTTTATATGGCAATATTTGCCAATATTTCATCATTTTTTTTTTAAAAACTTGAAACTAAGGACAATTTGAAGTTATGTATTTTTCCTCTTGTATGACTAAAATATTAGTTCAGACTTATTACTTGGTGTCATTTGTATCTCTGTACTATATTATTGTGCATTAAATGAAAAAAAAAAACAAGAAGTAACAAAAGAAGAAAAAGTAAAAATAGAAAGTAGTCATAAATACTCATATCTATCTAAACCATAGTACCTTAAGATGAGGAGTATGATTAAGGGAAAAAAAGGGAAGGGAGTAAAGGGAAGGTCTCCTGATGGGGTCAGCTCAGGGGATTAAGATCCATAATAGCCTATAAAAAAGGCCCAACAGGAGCACCAAACATACTATAAATCAGAAGACGGGTATTAATATGCCACCTACTGAGACAGAAACCATTCAGTTTGTTTGAATATCTTGAGTATATCAGACTGGGCCATAGAATAAAGTATATTAATAAAGGCCCCCCATTTGCATGAAACCTCTTGTACCCCATTTCAATGCCAACACTAACTGTCTTTCTCTCATGGTATATAACATCAAGAAGCAAATGCTTCATCAAAGCCAGGGTAGGAGCGTCCTTAGAGATCTAATTCTTAAGTAAGTCTGTTTAGCAAATGTGACAAACACAACATAGAAAATGAAGTAACAATGATAACTGGTTATTCTGTTGCCATACAGAAAAGTCATCAAATAAAATGGCCAAGATTGTGGTAAGTTAAGAGCTTGCTCCAAAACCTTGTCCATTATTATTAAGAAATTTGTGAGGAAAGAAGCAATTGACATATTCCCAAGTTTACAACTCTACAAACTGCATCCTATATGCAGGACCAACATAGATCCTGTTCAGCGCCAAACAGAAAGTTTCTTGAAGGCCTTCTAAGGATAATGCTGTTATAATTCTGTCATTATGTGTGAGGACTATAAAAACAATCTAAAATGTCCTACCGAGCACATGATGTCTCAGAACTGGACCATAGGACAAAAAAATCAGCATCAATTAGGTCTAGGTATAAGTGGCATATTTTATATTTGCCAAATTTGGCAAAAGCTAGTATGGAACATATATCTTCTATGTCTGATGAGATGGAAAGAGGAGAAACCTTAATTGAATTTATATAGTGTGCGAGCTTGAAGATACATAAAAAGTGGGAATGAGGGAGAGCATAAAGTATTTATCAATTGTTGAAAAGTAAGGATATGTACCCCTAGATCAATAACATCTTTGATAAATTGGATGGTATGAAAATACCATAATTTAAAGACAAGATTATCCATGCACAAAAGGAAAGAGAACATACCGCGATTAGCAATGATTGAATAATAAAAATTTATTAAAGTTATAAAAAGCTAAATGAGTGTCTGGAATTTATAAATATGGTGAATGTAAGAGACCAACTGGTGCATAAAGGATGAAAAGTCCAGATTCTAGAAATTTATTGGTAAAATATGGTGCCCAGATAATAATCAATAAAATACAGTATCTGTATAGATGAGAACAAGCAAAACTCAAAATATTTGTCCTGCTGAGACTGCTAGACAGATATGCTCTCCTTCTGGTAATTCATGGCTTGCTCCTTTGCAAATCAAATGAAAGTTGCGGTGATTTAATTGTATCAAAGAAGCATTTGCATGAGGTAAGTATGCTTAGGAAAAATACACTTTTCATTGAGTTGGTAAGGCTAGGTCGTAATTGAGATTACTGTATATATAGAGGTAAATGATCAAGGACATAAATACCCAAATATTTAAAATTATGTGGGGGCATTGTAAGTCAGGACACAATATGAGGGTTAGACATGTTGGTGATGTATGGAGTAATAAATTGGATATATTCATAAATATTTTGTAGTCATAGTGGAGCTAAACAAAGAAAACATCTGATGCAGACATTTAATTCATGATATTAGTGAAAAGGTGAAGCATATCATCAGCAAAGAGGGTGATTGTACACTCATGTTTACCATCACACACACTATATATATATATATACAGTCAGGTCCATAAATATTGGGACATTGACAGAAATTTCATATTTTGACATCTATTCACCAGCACAATGGCTTTGAAATGAAACAAACAAGATGTGCTTTAACTGCAGACTTTCACATTTAATTTGAGGGTAATTATATCCAAATCAGGTGAACGGTGTAGGAATTACAACGGTTTCTATATGTGCCTCCCACTTTTAAGGGGCCAAAAGTAGTGGGACAAACTAAACAATTCTAAATCTAACTTTCACTTTTTAATACTTTGTTGCAAATCCTTTGCAGGCAATTGCAGCCTGAAGTCTGGAATGCATAGACATCACCAGATGATGGGTTTCATCCCTAGTGATGCTCTGCCAGGCCTCTACTGCAAATGTCTTCATTTCATGAGTGTTCTTGGGGCATTTTCCCTTCAGTTTTGTCTTCATCAAGTGAAATGCATACTCAATCGGATTCAGGTCAGGGGATTGACTTGGCCATTGCATAACATTCCACTTTTTAGCCTTAAAGAACTCTTTGGTTGCTTTTGCAGTATGCTTCGGGTCATTGTCCATCTGCACTGTGAAGTGCCATCCAATGAGTTCTGAAGCATTTGACTGAATATGAGCATATAATATTGCCCGAAACACTTCAGAATTCATTCTGCTGCTTTTGTCAGCAGTCACATCATCAATAAATACAAGGGAACCAGTTCCTTTGGCAGCCATACATGCCCATGCCATGACACTACCACCACCATGCTTCACTGATGAGATGGTATGTTTTGGATCATGAGCAGTTCCTTTCCTTCTCCGTACTCTTCTCTTCCCATCACTTTGGTACAAGTTGAACTTTGTCTCATCTGTCCATAGGATGTTGTTCCAGAACTGTAATGGCTTTTTTAGATGTTGTTTGGCAAACTCTAATCTGGTCTTCCTGTTTTTGTGGCTCACCAATGGTTTGCATCTTGTGGTGAACCCTCTATATTCACTCTTGTGAAGTCTTCTCTTGATTGTTGTCTATGACACATATACATCTACCTCCTGGAGAGTGTTCTTGATTTAGCCAACTGTTGTGAAGGGGTTTTCCTTCACTACGGAAATAATTCTTCTGTCAACCACCACAGTTATTTTCCGTTATCTTCTGGGTCTTTTGGTGTTGCTGAGCTCTCCGGTGTGTTCTTTCTTTTTAAGAATGTTCCAAACAGTTGATTTGGCCACACCTAATGTTTTTGCTATCTCTCGGATGGGTTTGTTTTGATTTTTCAGCCTAATGATGGCTTTCTTCACTAATAGTGACAGCTCTTTGGATCTCATATTGAGAGTCGACATCAACTGATTCCAAATGCAAATGTCACACCTAGAATCAACTCCAGACGTTTTACCTGCTTAATTGATAATGAAATAACGAGGGAATAGCCCACACCTGTCCATGAAATAGCTTTTGAGTTGATAGTCCCATTACTTTTGGCCCCTTAAAAAGTGGGAGGCACATATTGAAACCGTTGTAATTCCTACACCGTTCACCTGATTTGGATGTAATTACCCTCAAATTAAATTTGAAAGTCTGCAATTAAAGCACATCTTGTTTGTTTCATTTCAAAACCATTGTGGTGGTGAATAGAGGCCAAACTCTGAAAATTCTGTCAATGTCCAAATATTTAAGGACCTAACTGTATATATATATATATATATATATATAAATAAAAAGAAATTCCTGCACTCACATCCAATCATATATATTTATAGTGTACAGCTGGGGTGCTCCTTTTGGACATCTCTATCCAGAAATATATAAAGTCAATACCACACAAACAGGTAGGTTTGTGTGGTATCCAATTGGATGGCTGTATGAACGTTTGTTGCTGTAGTTCCCCTGTGGACCTGGTTATCTTTGTTGTTTATGGATTGCATCGCCTTGACAATGGTCTCTGTGTAGACCGAAACGTTGGTGACCTGATGTGCAACCTCTTTTTCTGCTTAGCTGCATTAATAAAATAAGCTGTTGAACTTGAACAAGTGGTGAGTGCCCTCACATATATAAATATATATATATATTCCAACCAATGGCGGCACTCCGGATAACAAACAATGCGGACACTTAGCTGGTTTCAGCGACGTTTCAGCGCCTTTAATCAGCGCTTTTATCAAGCATATACAATAATACAAAAGTGAATAACAGACTTAAATAGCTCACCACCCAGCAGGCCAAACCTCCGATGTAGCACACGTGCGCTGCCAAACAGCAGTCGCACAGGACATGACGTCATGGTCAGCCGCTGGTGTAACCATAGTGATGTGAATGCACACTAATACTCACTGTGACTGCTCATCGAATGATCATAAGATAAAAGCAAACTCTGTGTCAAAACCGAAAAGCGGCCTGAAACAGAATATGCACCATTAAGTGAAAATGAATGAAAACACCATACTCTAAAACTTACTCTCGGCAGACTGCCGTAATTATGCTAAAAGCACCATGACCACTACCTACACCTATACATACATGACCGACAACATCAACACGACGTACCTTAACATATATGACATTGGACACATAAAACGATGTCACTTTACAATGTACAACAAAATATTAATGCACACAATAAACAGATGTACAGCAACAGATATGTACCCACCTTGTATCAACCCACAAAAAAATTGTGATTATAGTCACAATTATAGTTATATGAGTTTGATGTATTTATTCTGACATTTGATTGGTTGTCTAGATAACAATGTGTGCACACCATCTATGATCCAGGATCTTGAATTTGATGTGTATACATCAGCATTTCATACATTGTATATTGATCTAGCTGCTATGTGCATTAATGTCAACAGTTGAACTGTGTTGTAGATAATATTCTGTGATGGATGGGTGGATGTACTGCTCCAGCACCGCAGCTTGTTCACTTGGGTGGCTATGTACAGTGGGGCAAAAAGTATTTGGAAAGCCACCGATTGTGCAAGTTCATGCACTTTAAAAGATGAGAGAGGTCTGTAATTCCCATCATAGGTACACTTTAACTGTGAGAGACAGAATCAGAACAAAAAATTCTGGAAATCACATTGTATGATTTTTAAATAACTTATTTGTATATTCTTGCGGAAAATAAATATTTGGACACCTAACAACCAGCAAGAATTCTGGCTTTCACAGACCTGTTAATTCTTCTTTAGGAAGCTCATCTATCCTCCACTCGTTACCTGTATTAATGGCACCTGTTTGAACTGGTTAACTGTATAAAAGACACCTGTCCACATCCTCAAACAGTCAGACTGCAACCTCTCCACCATGGCCAAGACCAGAGAGCTGTCTAAGGACACCAGTGACAAAATAGTAGACCTATTGTCGAGTAGCTCATTCCAGCCTTATGCAGGCATTACGGCAATTAAATGATACTCATACTTACTGCTGTCTATCTGATGACCCTACGTTATCTTTTAAAAAGGAACTTGTGAACATCCTCACTGTAGCATTGGATAGGGGTATCATTGAACGTGAGCTGTTTGATGCACTGATTCCGGAATTCCCATTAACTCCTTTGTTTTACACCTTGCCTAAGGTGCATAAGGGCATAGTCCCTCCCCCTGGCCGCCCGATCATTGCGGCCCATGGTTCCCTCATACAACCTACATCAATCTTTTTAGACTCTGTGTTTCAACCTTTGGTTCAACAACATAAGAACTTCCTTTTGGACACTACAATGTTTCTCAATAAGTTGAATGATCTAAAGGAAGTAGCTGATGATAGCTGGATGGTGTGTGCTGACGTGACGAGCTTATATACTGTGATCCCCCATTCTGAGGGGTTGCAGTGTGTTAAACTATTTTTACTAAACAGTGGTCTATATGATGAAGATTTTGTTGAATTCTGTGTTTCTTTGTTGGAATTTGTTCTAACTAAGAATTTTTTACTGTTCGACGGGTGCTATTATCTTCAACTTACCGGGTGTGCCATGGGCTCAGCAGTGGCCCCGGCATACGCCAATATTTATATGTTTTTTGTTGAACAGGAAATATTCTTTAAAGATGAGGCGATTTCTTCTAATATTACTTTCTATACGAGGTTCATTGATGACCTGTTTCTTGTGTGGAGGCGGTCTGATAAGAAGTTAAGGGAAATTGTTGAGATACATAATTTGACAGGTTCGCCTGTCAAATTAACTATCAGAATGAACCAAGCGAACATCGATTTTCTCGATGTTAAAATTATAAAATATAATGATTTATTGTTAACTACAGTTCACACGAAACCCAATGACCGCAATACTCTTTTACACATGCAAAGCTGTCACCCTAGAAACCTTAAAATTGGTTTACCATACTCACAGATGGTTAGAATTTTGAGAATTAACAACCAGAAAGAAGTAGCGATTTCACAAATTGATGATTTAATCTTGAAGTTTAGGAATAGGGGTTATTCCTCTAAAGTTTTACAAGAAGCTAAACAGCGAGCATTGGTTTTGGATCGCAAGGATCTTCTTAGTAAAAATAATAAGCAATTGCAGAGTCAAGTTTTTCCTTGTGTTAACAGATACAATGTTCTTACCCCAAATATCACCAAGGCAGCTAAAAAGCATTGGCATCTGATTAAATCGGATAAATCACTTCCTCTCACTAATACTGAGTTGATGCCTAGTTTTTCCCGTGGACGTAATCTGAGAGGCTTATTAGTCAAGGCCGATATCTCTAACTTATCTCGAGAGGTGACCCCTAAGCATTTTTTAGCAAATATTAATCTAAAAAAGGGTTGTTTCAAATGCTACTGCGTTACGTGCAGGTATTTATTAAGTGGTGACACTTTTTATCACCCCTTGTCAGGAAAGAAATTTTTGATACGGTTTTCATTAAATTGTAACAGTACA
Source organism: Taudactylus pleione (assembly GCA_031769625.1). Classification (NCBI taxonomy): domain Eukaryota; kingdom Metazoa; phylum Chordata; class Amphibia; order Anura; family Myobatrachidae; genus Taudactylus; species Taudactylus pleione. The sequence continues at coordinate 8,546,403 of JAUIMM010000005.1, forward strand.
TTTGTTGTATATCAAATTATTTGCCCCTGCGGACTTTCTTATATCGGCAAAACTCAGTGTAAACTCAAAGAGCGAATGGCGATGCATCGCTCAAATATTAGATCTGCTCTAACTATTGGTCGTAGTGAGTTCCCTGTAGCCCGTAATTTTTTGGAAAAAGGCCATACATTAGCAAGTTTACGTTATCGTATGATCGACCATGTCCCAATCCCCCCAAGAGGTGGTGATAGGGGACGCTTACTCTTGCAAAATGAGGCTCGATGGATCCACCGCCTAGGCACCTGTGCACCAAGGGGTTTAAATGAAAATCTCCCTCTTTCCAGTTTTTAATTTTTTGGCCCTGGTTGGCTAATTTGTCAGGCTCTGGGTAGTTAATCTTTGTAATAATTATGTACTAGTATTTCCCAGGTTACACAATTATAATATACCCTAGTGAAAGATCGAGTTAGTAGTTACTTATTTATTTCAGTGTTAATGTAAGTAGTATGCAATGCTTTAATAGTGAAGCTGTTCCATCTGTTTTGTATATTTAACTTGTTTGATCATATGCATGTATTACAGCGCTAAGGGAATCCTGTTGTCATGGTGATGGTTTGTTTGCGGGTCACATGCACGTCGCGATGACGTCAGTTGTTCAGGGACGCCGGTCGGGTGTGTGGTCCCGTGCCTGGCAAGTTCCTTCACAGGGGTGAAGTCTATAAAGGTAAAGGTATTGAAACCGTTGTAATTCCTACACCGTTCACCCGATTTGGATGTAATTACCCTCAAATTAAATCTGAAAGTCTGCAGTTAAAGCACATCTTGTTTGTTTAATTTCAAAACCTTTGTGGTGGTGAATAGAGGCCAAAATCTGAAAATTCTGTCAATGTTCCAATATTTATTGACCTGACTGTATATAAGGGATGAGTGGGTTCAGATTTTTTAAATCCGACCAGCCCCGAGTCCCCCTGATCCATGTCAAGTTCAAGTTTTCCCACCTGACTCGGATCTGAAATCGAGGCAAAAAGTCATCATACTGCTGTCGGATTCTCGCGGGTTTTGGATTGAATAAAAGGTCCCCGCGTCGGCGCCATTTTTCACTGCAGCTGTGTACAGTGAAACGGGAGGGTGGGATTTGTGCTGCTGTTTTTGTCCATAGGGCCTGTGTCCATTCCAAAGTCCATAGGGGCTGGCTGGGCTGTGTTGTGCAGTCTATTGTCCATAGGGGCTATGTCCACTCCAAAGTCCATAGAGGCTAGCTGGGCTGTGTTGTGCAGTGTCCCATAAAGGGTGTAGTCCTAATAGGTGTTCTGTAGTGTTGTCCATGGGGTGATCTGTCCATCAGGGGTGCTCCCCCAAGTGCAAAAAATATATATTTATCTGTTTGTGTGCGCTGTAGCCACACGTGCATCATCAAAGTAGCACCAAGCATGTGCCTATGTCATAAGTAAAGGGCCAGCTGGCTTGTCTGTTGAAGGGTGTTGTAACCCCCACAGAGCCAAAAAAATAAATAAAAAATTATATGTTTGTGACTTGTGTGCGCTATAGCCACATGTGTGCATTAACAAACATCAATATCACATAAATAAAGCACAAATATTTGTCCAATAAAAATAAAGGTAAAGAACCACTTCCTCCTAGTGATGAAGCTGCTTCCACTAGTCATGACATAGATAATGAAATGTCATCAACATTGTCTGTCAAGGCCGATGCCCATTGTCATAGTAGAGGGCATATAAAATCCCAAATGGCAAAGTTCAGGAAAATGACCTTAAAACTGAATTGAAATCATCTGATGAGAAACGTAAACTTGCCAATATGCTATTTACGACACAGAGTGGCAAGGAACGGCTAAGGTCCTCCCCTATATTCATGAATAGTGGATCAGCTTCACATGACGATGGAAGCCTTCCTCCAGCTACAAAAATCAAATGAGTTAAGCTGGCAAAAGCGCAGCAAAGTTGTGTGGTTTCTAATTCTAAGAAGATATCACAAATCCCAATGGAGAGTCCAAGTGTGGTGACGGTTGCGATGTCTGACCTTCCCAACACTGGATGGGAAGAGGAGGCTCCTTCCACCATTTGCATGCCCTGTGCAAGTGCTGAAAGGAGCACCCACAGTCCAATTGCTGATATTCAATTTGAAGATGTCACTTTTGAAGTACAACAGGATGAGGATATTGGTGTAACTGGCACTGAGGAGGAAGATGATGAGGAGGATTCTGATGGTGAGGTGGTTTTTTTAAATCAGGCACCAGAGTAGTCAGTTGTTGTCCGTTGGATGAAAAAGCCCATCACAGTCATGCCTGGGCAGAAGACCAAACATTCCACCTCTTTGGTCTGGAAATATTTCTATCCAAATCTGGACAACAACTGTCTTGCCATATGTGCCATATGTAAAGGGGTAATAAATAGGGGTAGGGACATTAATCACCAAGGAACATCCTCCCCTATATGTCACCTGCAGCGTGTTCATAAAAAGTTACTGTCAAGTTCAGAAACTGTGGCTAAGACCGTAAGCAGTCCAGGGACACCTAAATCCCTTTGTCCTGTTGTATCCAAGCACCTGCAAACCACACCATCAACTCCCTCCTCGTCAATTTCCTCCTCAGTCAGGATCGGAAGTAGTCCTGCAGGTCATGTCACTGTCATGACTGACTATCCTATCCGGGATTCCTCGGGAGGATCCTGCATTGCTGCGCCTACTGGTGCCACTGCTGCTGTTGCTGCTGAGAGTCGTTCATCATCCCATAGTGGAAGTAGGAACACCACTACTTTTTTTTTACTAAGCAATTGACCCTCCAACAGTCCTTAGTGAGGAGGATGAAATAGAAGTATGACAGCAGTCATCTTGAAGCAAAGTGGATAACCAAGGCCTTGACAGCTATGTTGGTGTTAAAAGTGCATCCAGTATCCACCATTAGTGCAGTGGGATTTAGACAATTGATGGAGGTAGAGTGTCCCCGGTACCAAATCCCATCTATATTCCACTTCACTAGGCAGGCGATACCGAGAATGTACAGAGACATCAGAAAAAGTGTCCTCAGTGTCCTAAGAAATGCGGTTGTACCCTATTTCCACTTAACCATGGACATGTGGAACAGGGCAGACTAAGGACTATATGACTGTGACAGCCCACTGGGTAGATGTATCGCCTTATGCAGCAACAACAGCAGTGTCACCAGTTGTAGCATCTCAGAAATGCCAGCTCATTCCAAGGCAGGCTACGCTGTGAATCACCGGTTTCAGTAAGATGCACACCACCAACAACCTCTTAGAGAAACTGAGGGATATCATCACCCAATGGCTTACCCTACTTAAACTCTTCTTTGGATTTGTGATATCTGACAATGCCACCAATATTGTGTGGGCATTACATCTGGGCAATTTCCAGAACGTCCCTTGTTTTGATCACACAATAAATTTGGTGGTGCATGTCTACTGTCACTGCATATGATACTGCAACCATTGAAAGAATGGTGGAGGATTACATCAGTGACAGCATCCAAGTAGGGATGTCAGACAGTCCCTACCTGTAATGGCAGGAAAAAGAGGCAATTTGGAGGCCCCTGTACAAACTGGCTCTTCTTTACCTAAGTTGCCCCCTATCCAGTGTGTAC